>JAQGDQ010000501.1:128383-158383 GCA_030141605.1 Tubiluchus corallicola | reverse complement strand
AGCAAAAGAAACGTTGACTCACTTTGCTTGCAATGCTTTGCAGTGCTTCTTTTTCTAACGTGTATTAGCGATTTTCATTTGTTAGTGCAACAATACACAGTCTACAACAATGACTCACTAAACTGCCTTGATTGTGCAGACTTTGTGAGTGAGTGTTGTAGACTACCTGTTGTTACACTAATAATTGAAACTCTTCAATATCCGTTAACAAAAGAAACGTTGACTCACTAAGCTTTGTAGTGCTTCTTTTTCTAACGTGTATTGACGATTTTCAATTGTTAGTGCAACAATACACAGTCTACAACAATGACTCACTAAACTGCCTTGATTGTGCAGACTCTGTGAGTGAGTGTTGTAGGCTACCTGCTGTTACACTAACAATTGAAACTCTTCAATATCCATTAGCAAAAGAAACGTTGACTCACTTTGCTTGCAATGCTTTGCAGTGCTTCTTTTTCTAACGTGTATTGACGATTTTCAATTGTTAGTGCAACAATACACAGTCTACAACAATAACTCACAACAATAACAAACAATATTATTTTGATACTATTATTAATGAACTGGTTACATCAACAGTCATAGATCTTCTACAATCGTTCGTACAAGCAGCATCAAGCTTTTTTTTGAAAACCACTTCTAGATTTTTGCCTATTTTTAAATGATTTTAGTACTTTTTGAAACTAGCCTGCTCTGCCTGGTATTCCTCTGTGTGATAAAAACTTTTTAAATCGATTGGCACTCCTATTTCGCCTCTTCCCATACCTTCCCATCCAAACACCCATGGCCTTGAGATAATACCTATTTTTCTTTTGTTCTCATTTTTGTAATCGTTTCGGTGTATTCATAGATACTGGTAATTTTAATCAATGTATCAACTTACTGATTATGTTTTTTAAATTTTTTTTTCTGTTACTATTCCAACGACATTCAGGTAAAGATGGGCTAAATCTCATACATAATGTATGATTTTTATACGTTTCTTTTTAGTCTCTAGCTTTCTAAAATACTTGTATTTTTACTTGAATTCTATTCAGGTTACTTACATTTCACTCTTAGAGTTTTTAACAATTTTTTTGCGATTTTATGAACAGTTTTAAAATAATTATTAATTCGAAATCTAAAGTAGTGCTAAAATATTTCTTCTTGAATATTTTTTAATCTGTCTGCTAGGAGTTTGCAAGAGTTTCCTTCATCGAAATTATTTTTCGATTAACTTTCTTAAATTTTTAAATTATTTAAAATATTTAAATTATGTTTTTTTAAATTATTTAATTTTATTTAAATTCTTATTTATTTTAGTGAATTTGGCTTTGTAAGTCTGATGACTTCTTGAAAATGACGTCAAGTATTTTACTTATGAGAACTGTATTTTTATGTAAATTTTATTTTTAATTTTATGTAATTTTTATTTACTAACATATTCATTTTTCTTCATTTTTATTTATTTTTACTCTTCTAAATTCTGTACAATATGAGTTAGAATTTATTAATGACATATACATTTCATTACAATGACATATTTTACAACGAAACAACAACAAAATATAAAAGTACAAAACAGAGCTATTACATTATAGCTATAGAGCCAAAAAACACGTGACAATTAACAAATATGTATAAGTTTAGTATAGATACAGTTATCGTGTCAAAAATATTTATTATTGTATCTGCTATATTTTGACGACGTCACCATTTGCGGCGATCTATACATCAAACGAAAGGTCTCGATCTAGTGTCGTGCCATTAATGGTTTATTTTTCGAATCAGGCCCACCAGGAAGACGGGGGGCAAAAAACCTCCAAAAATGGCCATTTTTCGGCGGTTTTTTGCAAAATTTATACCTCTTATTTCTGAAGAACGGGAACGGGCCGAGGGCGGTGCTGGGTATGGATAGCTCGTTCAGCGGTGGGTGTAGTAGGCGTATTTAGAATTCGCGAGAGGGCCACGGCGTCCCGCAACGGGCGTTTTCCCGGACCCGGCTCGCCATTTTTTCGAAATTTTAACCAAACAGCATGCGGAAAAAACGTTCTAGCGGCGCCTGGTGGGACTCTCGGAAGGAGATATATGGGTCTTTAGAAAGAGGAAGATCGGGGCTACACGATGTTGTAGGCTATGTGTTAGGACACGTCCACCAAGAGGAGTACAGACGAGTTAATTAGATGTTCTATTTTCGGCAATTTTCGGGGTCTTTGCTAGTATTGTATTAATATTTACTAGCAAAGGCCCCGCAAAAGATTTTGCGTAAAAAACCACGTGTAATCAATAATACGCGAACATCCTACCTAGTCCTCATTCATAACACAAAGCCCGTAACATCATGCCTACTGTTTGTTTAACTAACGCAAAGCCTGTAGCTTTTTGCTGAATTAAAGTTATAAGCAGAGTAGAGTACAATGGATGACGTCACAACAATGCCTTTGCGTCAACAGTTTTCTAAGTGAAAATTGCCGAAAATAGAACTCCTAATTAACTCGTTGATACTCCTCTCGGTGGACCTGCCCTAAAATGTAGCTCACATCATCGTCTAGTCCTGTTCTTCCTCTTTCTAAAGAGCCCCATATCTTCTTCCGAGAGTCCCACCAGGCGACGCTACAACGTTTTTTCCACAGGCTGTTTGGTCAAAATTTCGAAAAAATCGCGAGTTGGGTCCGGGAAAACGCCCGTTGCGGGACGCCGTGGCCCTCTCGGGAATTCTAAATAGGCCTATGACACCCACCGCTGAACGGGCTATCTATCCATGCCCAGCACCACCCTCGGCCCATTCCCGTTCTCTACATCTCAGGCGTATAACTTTTGCAAAAAACGGCCGAAAATGGCCATTTTTAGAGGTTTTTCGCCCCCCGTTCCTCACGGTGGGCCCGATTCGAAAAATAAACCCCCAATGAGACGACACTAGATCGAGACCTTTCGTTTGATATATAGATCGCCGCAAATGGTGCCCTCGTCGGAGCTGTAGCCTCGAATCTTATATATAAATAAATATATATATATACCAAGAATATTAATATAAGAGTATAGATGAATGTAACGTTTTTGTGGCAATAACTTAAACGTTATCTTAAACTAGAGCTTTTTTGAGCACAATACAATAGTCATTACTTTATCTCAAAGGTACTTACTCAGTTATAATAACTTATAACAGAAAAACGAGGGGAAATAATCAAAAATCTACATTTTTTTATAAAGTCGAAAGGAAAAGTTTCGAACCATTCCTCCATTGAAAGTGAAATAGCTCTAAATTCTTTTGCGTGTTGTGGACATTTTTTCCTACTTACACCCCACGAGATAAGCTGTCATCTTACACTGTCATTTACTTAGCCATTATGCTGATGACTGGTTGACACGTGACGAGGTACTTAACTTGCAGAAAGTTTGTTGAACTTGTGAGAGTCATTTGCGAGGCAAAGTTATGAACATACAGTAAGCCAAAGAAGCGTTTCCTAGCTTGAGTTTGCCAGGCAAAGTTATGAACATACAGTAAGCCAAAGAAACGTTTCCTAGCTTGAGGTTTTTTTTGCTTCGAGTTTTCCAAAATACACGTGTTAAAGGAAAACCAGATGATTTTTCATATACTACCCCATTTTCAGGTCAGGTCCGTTAAAAAGTATTAATTTTATCACATTTAATACTGCAAAAGCGCTTGTGATAACTAACTTAATTAACGACGAGCGAGCCGAACTATTGATGACATCACAAACTAACATAATTTTCAACATGAAAAGTATTACACGAGCGTTTTGCACGTGTTTGCGAAAACGAAAATTGAAGTACAGTGCTACTGTAAGATATTCAGTGTGTTGTACTAAAACTAGGCAATTTTAAAGATAAAAATTCAAATCTCAAATTTATCGCTGTGCTCACGCATGAGCTGTCGAACGTGTGCAGTTCGTCACAAACTAACACATATGAACTGCGCGGTACAGCACCTTTTTTGTGCAATGCGTTTCCAAAATGCAGGCGCTAGTGTCCGTCTCACTAACGAATGGCAGAGTGCATGTTAGAGGGAAGAACTAGTGGCGCGAACGTGATGTCATTTTTGAAAAATAGTCTGTTTCCTTTCATTATTTTAAAGAGCAGATTGTTTTGACATACAGTTTGAGATTGGGTCCAGTTTTGCTTTAACAAGGTCCCCTTTATTCCTCTTAAAACTCGAGTTTTATGACAGACCTGATTTGTATTACAAATTTGTGACCTGTAGTTTATGTAAAAATGTTTTCAAGTGTGACAGTTTAGGTACTTAATTAGCACTTAATTATTGTTATTATTGTTGTTGTTGTTGTTGTCGTTGTTGTTGTCGTTGTTGTTGTTGTATTATAAATTTGTGACCAGCAGTTCATGTAAAAATGTTTTCAAGTGTGACAGTTTAGGTACTTAATTAGCACTTAATTATTGTTATTATTGTTGTTGTTGTTGTTGTCGTTGTTGTTGTCGTTGTTGTTGTTGTATTATAAATTTGTGACCAGCGGTTCATGTAAAAATGTTTACAAGTGTGACAGTTTAGGTACTTAATTAGCACTTAATTATTGTTATTATTATTGCTGATGTTGTTGTCGTTGTTGTTGTCGTATTATAAATTTGTGACCTGTAATTTTGTGAAGACGTTTTCACGTGTGACAGTTTAGGTACTTAATAAGCATTTAATTTTTATTATTATTATTATCATTGTTGTTGTTGTTGTTGTTGTTGTTGTTGTAGTAGTTGTAGTAGTAGTTGTTGTTGTTGTTGTTGTTGTTGTTGTTGTTGTTGTTGTTGTTGTTGTTGTTGTTGATGTTGTATTATAAATTTGTGACTTGTAGTTTTGTGAAACCGTTTTCGCGTGTGACAGTTTAAGTAGTTAATAAATCAGTCAAGCTCAAGGGCATTTTAGCCTTCCTTGGACAGTCTTTGTGCATTATGACCGATTTTGTGAATTACTATGGAGGGAGTGATGGTGGATTGATTGAATAGCTTTGCACAATATTTACTCTAAAATCGTGACCAGTAAACATGATGGTTTCAAGATGCGTAATTTATTTATTCTCAACACTGGGAAGTAGAAAGCTATTGGTTAGTACGTGAAGTTCAGTACCTTTCACACTAGCGTTTTTATGTAGCGAGTTTTCTCTCTGACACAGCAAACTTGCAAGTGTGAACAGCTTTGCGAGTTAGTGTGGCATGTTACTTAGAGTAGTGAGTTTTACTGTCGTCAAGTTGTTGCACTCTCTGATAGCTGTTAGAAGTTGATGATGATCATGATGATCATGATTATGACATTGCATTGCATTGCGTTGTATTGTATTGTGTCGTGTCGTGTCGTGTCGTGTCGTATCGTATCGTATAGTATTGTTTTGTTCTGTACTGTACTGTACTGTACTGTACTGTACTGTACTGTACTGTACTGTACTGTACTGTACTGTACTGTACTGTACTGTACTGTACTGTACTGTACTGTACTGTACTGTACTGTACTGTATTGTACTGTACTGCGTTTCGTTGGATTGCATTGCATTGCATTGCACTGTATTGTATTGTATTGTATTGTATTGTATTGTATTGTATTGTATTGTATTGTATTGTATTGTATTGTATTGTATTGTATTGTATTGTATTGTATTGTATTGTATTGTATTGCATTGCATTGCATTGCATTGCATTGCATTGCATTGCATTGCATTGCATTGCATTGCATTGCATTGCATTGCATTGCATTGCATTGCATTGCATTGCATTGGTTTGGATTGGATTGCATTGCATTTCATTGCATTGCATTGCTTTGCATTGCATTGTATTGTATTGTATCTGACTTTTTCACACTTTATCTTGTTTAACGATCATTTACATTCACTGAGTCTCCTGTTCCCTTCACTAAATAGGGGCAGCTTGCTGTTTGGGGAAAGTTCCCTTCTGCTTCTGCTGCTGCTGGCCCTGTCAAACTAGTGAAGCCCTAATATTGTTCAGTAGCTATTTATATTATCCATGTGCTTTTTCACTTTTTTTATTCTACTTTTGTGCCTAAATAATGTAATGTCATGTAACATAATGTAATGTAATGTAACATAATGTAATGTAACGTAGCGCAATGTAACGTAATGTAATGTAACATAATGCAATGTAATGTAATGTAATGTAACATAATGTAATGTAACGTAGCGCAATGTAACGTAATGTAACATAAAATAACATAACATTACGTAATATAATATAATGCGATGCGATACAACACGACACATCACAACACAATACAGTATAATACAAAATGATATAATAAACTGAATTTCAAATTCAGTCAACACAAGCTGTAGATAGGTAATTAACTACACTTAATTACTACACTATAATACACGTATAAGACATTTATACTTTATTGTATCTTACACAAGTTCTATTTTTGGAATGTCCTGGGGCCGTGGAGAAAGGGTGTGACCGTTGAGGAGGGGACGTATAAGTACTTTTGCTTAGCTATTTTAAGTCGGTTCTGAATGCTATCGAGGAAAATGATAAGTATTTTGAACATTTCTAAACTTTGTAGCTCAGCAAATAGCGATTTTTTGGTGACTTCGTTAAAAATGTGAGTAATTTAATAATAATAATTAACATATGTTTTTTAGATATTACTTGCCGTACCAAGTTTACAACAGGGCTACTCAAAAAACCGGAAAAAAGGTAATTAGCTATTTGCAGTGATACTTTTCTTGTATATAAAAAAACTTGTGTAACTTTTCGTAACTTCTTGCAGTGAAAAAATTTTTCATTTTTGTAAATGATCCCTTAGGCTCTAGCAGCTGGGGGACAGCCCCTACCGTAACGATTTGTCGGAACTCGGATTTAAAAACTCTGATCGTCGAATCATTTGGAACTCGGGTTTAGAAACTCTGATCATCGAATCATTC
This sequence comes from Tubiluchus corallicola, assembly GCA_030141605.1. NCBI lineage: Eukaryota > Metazoa > Priapulida > Priapulimorpha > Priapulimorphida > Tubiluchidae > Tubiluchus > Tubiluchus corallicola. The sequence goes on along the minus strand of JAQGDQ010000501.1, from coordinate 151,511 downwards.
GGAACTCGAGTTTAAAAACTCTGATCGTCGAATCATTCGGAACTCGGATTTAAAAACTCTGATCGTCGAATCAATCGGAACTCGGGTTTAAAAACTCTGATCGTCGAATCAATCGGAACTCGGATTTAAAAACTCTGATCATCGAATCAATCGGAACTCGGGTTTAAAAACTCTGATCGTCGAATCAGTCGGAACTCGTGTTTAAAACTCTGAACGTCGAATCATTCGGAACTCGGGTTTAAAAACTCTGATCGGTAAATCAATCGGAACTCCAGTTTAAAAACGATGATCATCGAATCAATCGGAACTCGGGTTTAAAAACTCTGATCATCGAATCATTCGGAACTCGGGTTTAAAAACTCTGATCATCGAATCATTCGAAACTCGTGTTTAAAAACTCTGATCGTCGAATCATTTGGAACTCGTGTTTAAAAACTCTGATCGTCGAATCATTCGGAACTCGGGTTTAAAAACTCTGATCGTCGAATCATTCGGAACTCGTGTTTAAAACTCTGAACGGCGAATCACTCGGAACTCGTGTTTAAAAACTCTGAACGTCGAATCATTCGGAACTCGGGTTTAAAAACTCTGATCATCGAATCATTCGGAACTCGGGTTTAAAAACTCTGATCGTCGAATCAGTCGGAACTCGGGTTTAAAAACTCTGATCATCGAATCATTCGGAACTCGTGTTTAAAACTCTGAACGTCGAATCATTCGGAACTCGGGTTTAAAAACTCTGATCGGTAAATCAATCGGAACTCCAGTTTAAAAACGATGATACAATTCGGTAGCCTATGAGCCGAAATCCTCTGCACTATACGTACGTTTTTTTTTTCAGATACATCATGTGCTCGACAAGATCCGGAAATATACGATATTTGTTTCGACGGAAATGAGAAATCAAGAGTTGAACTTTCGGGAGAAATCCTGCAAAAGAGAAAGAAATTTAAACAATTCACAGCTTGCATGTAGGTCATTTAGTTCATTTTCCTCATTGGTTGAGAGAAATTTTAAGTTTTTTGATTTTCGTATTGTATAGAATCCACATAGATATTATGTGATGTGCTTGCAGAAAAAAATAGATAAATCTATTACTAAAATGACGATTTAAAATTGCAAAATAATAAAAAATTTCGTGAGAAACTTTTGTAAAATTAAAGTGAAAATTTAAAAAAACTGATGCTGCTATAAATTTTATTTTATTTTAACCATATTTTTATTTAGCTTGAATCAAACAGTTCATTATAACTGAATTAAAGAGAACCTGTTAAACTATGTCGAAAGCATTAGATTATGATAGATAATTATGTTGATGAATGCTGGCATGAAGCCAGTTAAGGAGTGGTGTCACGTGAGCAAGTGATTCAGAACCGAAGCGTCGAAGCTCGGCGCACGATATATAAGCCTTGTGATGCGCCCAGCTCAGGGGATTGAGTCTGGGAGCTGAAGGAGTGGAGGCTAGGTCAGGGGGCTTGGCATTACTATCTGTTATATTTATTATGTTTGATGTTCAATAAACGTGTAGTTTTATAATCAGACTCTTCATAGTTTTGCCATCCCTAAAACACCAATAATCAGCTTGACACAACCAATACAACGAATTATTTTGCTATTGATACAGAGATTCTCCCCAATATACAATACAAAAATAAGTTCATGATTTACATTTGAAGTTAACAAGGATTAGTTCTTAGATCAAGCTGTTACAAAGAAACAGTTCACTCTTTGCTAAACTGCATTTTGAATCACGCCAAAGACCTACATATTTCAATCGCAGTAATAAATTAATAGAAACGTTATTTATCATTCAATAATATTGTTTATTATTAATAACACCACTCTGTTCTAGAGTGTATTCGTTCTGCAAGCGAAATGGAATTAAATTATATTCTTTGCACCTAACGATTTTATTGCTTGAATTTAACAATTTTTAATAATAAGTTTATTGAGTGTGTTTTACTGTAATTAATTAATTAATTAATTAATTAATTAATTAACTAATACTGTGTTAATGTAATTATTGAGTGTGTTTTACTGTAATTAATTAATTAATTAATTAATTAATGCTGTGTTAATGTAATTATATAGTCCTGTAAGTTAATAGTCGTGTGTTTCATCAATCAGCCAGCCAGTCAGTCAGACAATCAGCAAGTCAGTCAGTAAGTCAGTCGGTCAGTCAGTTTAATTTGATTTGATTTGATTTGCTTTGCTTTGATTTAATGTGATTCGATTCGATTCGATTCAATTCAATTCAATTCAATTCAATTCAATTCAATTCAATTCAATTCAATTCAATTCAATTCAGTTCAGTTCAGTTCAGTTCAGTTCAGTTCAGTTCAGTTCAGTTCAGTTCAGTTCAGTTCAGTTCAATTCAATTCAATTCAATTCAATTCAATTCAATTCAATTCAATTCAATTCAATTCAATTCAATTCAATTCAATTCAATTCAATTCAATTCAATTCAATTCAATTCAATTCAATTCAGTTCAGTTCAGTTCAGTTCAATTCAATTCAATTCAATTCAATTCAATTCAATTCAATTCAATTCAATTCAATTCAATTCAATTCAATTCAATTCAATTCAATTCAATTCAATTCAATTTAATTTAATTTAATTTAATTTAATTTAATTTAATTTAATTTAATTTAATTTAATTTAATTTAATTTAACTTAATTTAATTGAATTTATAATTTATTGCTAGTTGGTTCAAATCGACTGGTGAAGAATCAAACTATTTAGACTACGCAGCTCCTGACACGCATACAGTAGTGTGGAATTTAACTCCAAGATCTCTCTATCTACCTTGTGATACGAACGAGTAAGTATTTACTACTATCATGTATGTAAAAATATACAGTACTGTGTATCTTAACTCTAAGATCTCTCTATCTACCTTGTGATACCAACGAGTAAGCATTTACTAGTTTTATGTATGTAAAAATATGACTTTTTATAACTACTAGACGCCGTTGTTTTTGCTATTTGTTTTTGCAACTAATCCAATGAGTATGATGGATAACAGATCTTCGAAATAAAAAGTATGTACCGCGCGGCACAGAAAAAATGTGCCAAGTTTATACTACAATAATATTAGACTAGCAGAGGTACCGCAAGGAATATTGCGTTCAAATGCACTTATAATCCATAATGCGCAAACATCCTAAATAGTATTCATTTATTTACTTAACGCAAAGCCAACAGCGTTTGTTGAAGGAAAATCTTCAAAGAGAGTACATATATGGAATGGCGTCAGAACAATGCAAAACCTCAGCAATTTTATAAACAAGATTCGCCCCAAATGGAACCTCTAATCAACTCCTGTTGGTGAAAGCGTCCCAAACGGAACCTCTAATCAACTCCTTTTGGTGAAAGCATCCCAAATGGAACCTCTAATCAACTCCTTTTGGTGAAAGCGTCCCAAACGGAACCTCTAATCAACTCCTTTTGGTGAAAGCGTCCCAAATGGAACCTCTAATCAACTCCTTTTGGTGAAAGCGTCCCAAACGGAACCTCTAATCAACTCCTTTTGGTGAAAGCGTCCCAAATGGAACCTCTAATCAACTCCTTTTGGTGAAAGCGTCCCAAACGGAACCTCTAATCAACTCCTTTTGGTGAAAGCGTCCCAAACGGAACCTCTAATCAACTCCTTTTGGTGAAAGCGTCCCAAATGGAACCTCTAATCAACTCCTTTTGGTGAAAGCGTCCCAAACGGAACCTCTAATCAACTCCTTTTGGTGAAAGCGTCCCAAACGGAACCTCTAATCAACTCATTTTGGTGAAAGCGTCCCAAACGGAACCTCTTATCGACTCCTTTTGGTGAAAGCGTCCCATATTGTAACCCCACAGACAGTTACCGTTATGGCATGATAAACTAAGTCCCTCATTCTTAGAGTGGTACGTAGCCCACGATTCATCACACTCACTAATTTGGGATCAAGTTTCTTTTAAGTTTTGTATTTTCAGCTTAAATTCTGCTTAAAGCCGATGATTGCAGCGGGACCAGCACCTAACTCATTATCATGACTATACCTCTGAAGTGAGTCACTGAACCCCCAGAGGTGTTTCAATCTCTGTGAGTGAATCCTCCAATAGAAATTACACAGAGAGATAACCTAAGCGGTTCACCCATCATTTACCGACCAGATTTGCTGCCATTTAACTTCAGTAACCAAGGCACTTCGGCAACTAATAGATCATGCACCTCGTCTCATACAGTTTCTAATATAATTCAGCAACTTTAAGCCAGTATCAAGCACTGTCTTCAACCTTATTATTTCTGCGGCAAGACTGTAATCTATACTTAAGCCGTCCATCTACTCCTTATCCTGATTCAGTGTTGCTTATATTGGCTGTTTATCGACGTTTACTTGTCTACAACCGGAAGCTATTAGCAACTAAGTTCGTGCAAGTTAGGGTAATTAAAGGAGCAGGTGTCACTTTACTGCGCTGTAATTACCCGGTGTTATTAATATGCTAATGTGTTTCTTTGCCCCTGGCATTTCATGGCTTGTGCTGTGAAAGTCATAATTGAAGTTGTTGATCACTCACTTTGTTATGATTGAGTTTAGGCACAGAAGTATGAACAAGAATAAAAAATCTATAATACATATTTGCACTGCACACAACAGAAAAGTGTTTATTAAAACTACAGACACATGAGTAGCATGACTGCTGCACTGAACACTGAGAGTGAGAGAGTGAGAGTGTCCTGCCCTGAACACTGAGAGTGAGAGTGTCCTGCACTGAACACTGAGAGTGAGAGAGTGAGAGTGTCCTGCCCTGAACACTGAGAGTGAGAGAGTGAGAGTGTCCTGCACTGAACACTGAGAGTGAGAGAGTGAGAGAGTGTCCTGCCCTGAACACTGAGAGTGAGAGTGAGAGAGACTAGAAAGCAAAACCAGTCAGTATATATAGGCATAGGTGACCTATACAGACTTGCACAGGCTTCACAACAACCATTACTTTAAAATAGGGAGAGGACCTTTGAATATGCATTCACTGGACCATACAATTATACTGGGGGTAAGTCAGCTGGTAGAATGTAACAGGATTAGCCCATAGATGGCAGCACCTAATTATAATGTACAATTCCAACTTCCACATGTGCTGTTTGTACGTTGACTCTGGTCCTCTGAGATTTGCCATCTTTGACATAAAAACATGAAATGCCTTTAAATTCGCACGATGATGTTAATTTATTTATTTCTGACACCTTCGTCCTTAACTGATTCTCAGGTAGCAGCACAGTCTATTCAGCTGATGAGGCCCGTAAGGGTAAAAGCTCCTGAAATAAATGAATAATCACTGTGAGACTATAAAGGGGGTTCAACGTTTTTATGTTAAAGATGCAGAGATATTGCATTTTGTTAAAACTTTTCATTTACATAGTTAAAAATTTATATCAGACATTTCGACAGAGCTACTGCTGTCAGCATCAGTAGTAAATTTTTACAAACGTACAACCTGTTTATACAGGCATGTAAGCATGAATTTCTTTTCAACTGGTCAGCTATCTCATTACCTACTTAACTTTTTAGTGCATAACTAGTTAGTGCATAATATTCTATACTGTTGGGTCTGCCTATATAAACAGGTTGTACGTTTGTAAATATTAACCACTGATGATGACAGCAGTAGCTCTGTCGAAACGTTTGACATGATTTTTTAACTATGTAAACTAAAAGTTATAATAAAGTTGTGGTGTTTTAATATAAATGTTTTCCAATTGCCTGTAATAAAAATATTACATTTTATTCTTGCAAACTCTGGAACAAATATTGTTTTTGATTGAATTGTTGTGCCTGATTAGCTTGCTGGCCAATGAGAAATTTCACTTTTTACATAATATATTGGTTAATTTTATTAGGGTTGAATATTTGCAGGTAAAAACAGACAATGGATCTATTAAGAACGTTCTTAAGCTTTGTAATCATAGCATTTTTGGGTTTCGTGCATTTTATAAAAATTTATTAAGCATTTTGTCCTGTAAATGAAGCGTTTTTTATGGATTACCGGAAACGGAAGTGGTGCTGACAAGCCAGTGGCGTAGCCGTGTCTAGTTTTTTTGCTGGATTACTGCTGCGTTTACCTGTCTGAAGGCAGGTTTCTTTTATTTTAGAATTCTGCTTGCCCGATGTCTACAATAGACGTGACGGGCGTATGATGATGATATGATGATGATGATGATGATGAGTGGAACTCAAGTAGTTAAATTATTTACCTGCTTAAAGAGAAACAGCCAACATCTTCAAATAACCAATGAAATATCCAACTGGAATATGTTATTTATGTAAATGCTTCACATGAACTTTTGTGTGCTGTTGACATTTGTAAATGGGTTGCCATGGAAATTGTGACATGCAACTGCTATGTTCATTGTCCTGCTATAGCTTCTAACAGCACTCTGCCAGAATGGGCATTGCTAAAGTTGGCATTGCTATGGTGACTGAATAAATTTTGTCTGCCATCTAGGGGCGAGTTAAAAAAACAATGTAGGTGCGTAATTGCAATCCATGCAGTTGTATGATTGTATTAAAATATTCCTGGAGCGATCTAATCGACTTTTGAAGGATTAAACAGCTTTTGTATGATTACGTCAGAGTGCAGAATTTGCAAGTTGACACACTTTGGACTAGTGCTGCCATCATAGGGCAATGAAAGTAGCTTTCTTAGATACTTGCTTTAGGTAACCTTCAGTTCTCTTTTAATTTTAGGCATTGCAATTTCTTCACAATGATATACCATAGACACTTCTACAATAATTTTTAAACAATTGTATTTTATCATCTTTACTGCAAAACGAAAAATTTCTAATAATAATGTTTGCTCTAGTGGCCCTGCTTTTAGGGCCCGTAGGCTAAAGAAGTTATGGGGCCCCTCTGAAGGAGCCACCCTCTTTTTCACCCGAACTCTTCTTGAATATTTTTACTCGTGATGTACGTAGATGTGAGCAAACATATTATAAATTCAAGGTTAGCTACCTTTTTTACGTCAATAAAAATATTCTTTAAGAAACATCACTAACGTACAATTTATTGCAAACCAAATTAGCATTTATTTCAGCACAACGTTTGTTGAAAAAAAAACAGATTTTTCTCCAAATGTTACCCAACTTTGATGGCCCTCAGGCTGCAACCTCTGCTAACTTATAGGATACTCCAGTCCTGCTTGGCTCTAGGCAGCAACCTATGCTAGCCTATAGGATAATCCGGCCCTGCTTGGCTCTAGGCTATAACCTATGCTAGCCTATAGGATAATCCGGCCCTGCTTGGCTCTAGGCTGCAACCTATGCTAGCCTGTAGGATAATCCAGTCCTGCTTGGCTCCAGGCTATAACCTACGCTAGCCTATAGGATAATCCGGTCCTGCATGGCCCTAGGCAGCAACCTATGCTAACTTATAGGATACTCCAGTCCTGCTTGGCTCCAGGCAGCAACCTATGCTAGCCTATAGGATACTCCAGTCCTGCTTGGCCCTAGGCAGCAACCTATGCTAGCCTATAGGATAATCCAGTCCTGCTTGGCTCTAGGCTGCAACCTATGCTAGCCTATAGAATAATCCAGTCCTGCTTGGCCCTAGGCTGCAACCTATGCTAGCCTATAGGATAATCCGGCCCTGCTTGGCTCTAGGCTGCAACCTATGCTAGCCTGTAGGATAATCCAGTCCTGCTTGGCTCTAGGCTGCAACCTATGCTAGCCTATAGAATAATCCAGTCCTGCTTGGCCCTAGGCTGCAATCTATGCTAGCCTATAGGATAATCCAGTCCTGCTTGGCTCTAGGCAGCAACCTATGCTAGCCTATAGAATAATCCAGTCCTGCTTGGCCCTAGGCTATAACCTATGCTAGGATAATCCAGTCCTGCTTGGCTCTAGGCTGCAATCTATGCTAGCCTATAGGATAATCCAGTCCTGCTTGGCACCAGGCTGCAACCTAAGCTAGGATAATCTAGCCCTGCTTGGCCCTAGGCTGCAATCTATGCTAGCCTATAGGATATCCGGCCCTGCTTGGCACCAGGCTGCAACCTAAGCTAGGATAATCTAGCCCTGCTTGGCCCTAGGCTGCAACCTATGCTAGCCTATAGGATAATCCGATTATGCTTGGCCCTAGGCAGTAACCTATGCTAGCCTATAGGATAATCAGATTATGCTTGGCTCCAGGCAACAACCTATGCTAGCCTATAGGATAATCAGATTATGCTTGGCTCCAGGCAACAACCTATGCTAGCCTACAGGATAATCCAGTCCTGCTTGGCTCTAGGCTGCAATCTATGCTAGCCTATAGGATAATCCAGTCCTGCTTGGCTCTAGGCAGCAACCTATACTAGCCTATAGGATAATTCAGTCCTGCTTGGCTCTAGGCAGCAACCTATGCTAGCCTATAGGATAATTCAGTCCTGCTTGGCTCAAGGCAGCAACCTATGCTAGCCTATAGGATAGTCCGGTCCTGCTTGGCTCTAGGCAGCAACCTATGCTAGCTTATAGGATAATTCAGTCCTGCTTGGCCCTAGACAGCAACCTATGCTAGCCTATAGGATAATCCAGTCCTGCTTGGCTCTAGGCAGCAACCTATGCTAGCCTATAGGATAATCCAGTCCTGCTTGGCTCTAGGCTGCAACCTATGCTAGCCTATAGGATAGTCCAGTCCTGCTTGGCTCTAGGCAGCAACCTATGCTAGCCTATAGGATAATCCAGTCCTGCTTGGCTCTAGGCAGCAACCTATGCTAGCCTATAGGATAATCCGGCCCTGCTTGGCTCCTGGCAGCAACCTATGCTAGCATATAAGATAACCCGGAACTGTATGTCATTGTTTTCTAGCAAATTGTCTTATCATTCCACCGTTTGGGATCTATTCACTAATTGCAACACTTTGTAGCTTGCAGACCAAGAAAAATTCGGATTATTTTATTGGAGACTTCTGTGACGGATATTGGCACCACATCTGCGTGATTGTGGACGAAACCAAAAATGACTTTGCTATGCATATTGACTGTGGCGAGGAGGTAGACTGGTACCAGTTCTCTTTCTAGAACAGTTCTTTTTCTATACTCAAATCCTTTTTGCTTCAAAGGATGATTTTTCATATACTACCTCATTTTCAAATCTGGTAAAATGTATATATTTTGACACAATTAATACTGCAAAAGCGTTTCTGTTAATTAAATTATAGATTAAAAACTTGGTTAACGGAGGGCGAGCCCAACTGTCGATGGCCTCATAAACTAACATAAATTTATAGCAAAAATATTCCACGAACGTGTTTGCGAAAGTGAAAACTGAAGTACAGTGCTACTGTAAGATATTCACTGTGTTATGCTAAAACTAGGCAAGTTTTAAGATAAAAATTCAAATTTCAAATTTACCGCTGTGCTCACGCTTAAAACTGTCGAACACGTGCAGTTCGTCAGTAACTAACACATCTGAACTGATAGGTACAGCACTTGCTTTTGCCTAATGTGTTCCGGAAATGCAGGCGCTAGTGCCCGTCTAACTAGCGTTCAATATTTTGAAGGGTAGATTGTTTTGACCTGCAATTTAAGTATGGGTCCTGTTTTTCTAAATACACTTTTGCAGTATTATTGGTGTAGTTATATGAAAAATCATCCTGTCTTCCTTTAAACTAAAAAAGAATTTGGTTTATCTAAAATTCTAGTTACGAAAATTTATTTGTAGCTTATATGACCAAATGCTTCTTACAGGAATATTCCCCCTCTGGAAATACATTCTATCTTTTATATCATTCCATATATGAGTTTCATTCATTACATCATTCCATTTTAAGCACTAATGTTTTTTATCACGATTCACTTTAAATTTTCAGATTATCTCCATTACTTTTTTTCTTTCACTGTGTGGGACAATCTAACAAGCCCTGCTTTTTCATTGCCCGCAACACATTTACCTTCGTGTATAGGTGAACAGTGTTTGAGGCTTTTCCTGTGCAGAAACAATAAAGAGGTTATTTGTATTATGTTCATTGTAGGCCCTTTCACTATATATTATACACGTAACTATTGTAAATGTGTAAGGTGAAACAAATGACTTGTGACTATATGATTTATGACAGATTTTTTTCTCATGGCTGTTCAACATCTCCATACAATAGCCGATTGTACATTTTCTTTGAAATGCTGTTTTTTTAATATAGCATGGAGGTGCCTCATTTTTCGCTAACCTCCCCGACAAAAATATAGTTGACACTCGGCACGTCGGCCCATACGACATATTTGGAGCTTTGGGAGATTCCGTGGATCACGACAGTATGGCCTTTCATGGCTGCATTTCTGACTTCAACTGGTACGATGGCAAGCTGAATTCATACCAGATACTACAGCGATGTACGTCGTGTCTGAGTAACGATGGCGACATTGTGAAATGGTCGGACGCTCGTCAAAATGTCCGCGGATCGGTAGGTTCTCTTCTGTTAGACACATTTGAGTTGGTTTCTATGGCAACTAGACCCCGATTTATGTGAATATGTGTTTTAAACTAAAACATTAATGACCACAATCATTGTATCCCTGAGATAGCAGTAAAGCCTATGTCCTTACAATCTTCCGTTGTTTATAAATTTCGGTGTAGCAGCTGCAGCGCCCCCTAGTATGGTAAGACTTCTAGACACTTTAAAGTAAGAGTGTGTATTATGTCTATAGCTAGTATTTTATTATTATTATTTATTTTTAAAGACTATGTACAAAATTATGCAGATTATGCAAAACAAAGCATCATTGATAAATCTTTAGAGCTGATGTCAACATAGCACAATCTATTATCTTTCTTCCTCCCATTTCCACTTACACATCCTTCTACCCTTCCTGTGTGATCTAACCTTTCTCCCAGTTCTTTTTTTTGTTCACTCATCCATTCTTTTTTTATCAGGTTCACATGACAGTGGGTTTACACAAGTCTTTGCTTCACTAGCCCACTGCAGTACAATTATTCTTTCATGATAACGATAGTGTATGAAACATAACAATTTAATACATAATTTTGATGTCACTGTGTGCTTAATGTCATTATATTGTACTGAATGTGATAATAAGAATAAATAAAAAAATAATAAAATAAAGTAAAATACGTTCACTCGAATTGGAAGAACAAAAATGTAGATTTTTTTCATCTTTTTAGGCAATCGAGACCTTTCCATCCAGTTGCCTCACGGTTCGTGATTTAGAAAGAAAATGTCCGGCGCCATCTTATTACGATGTCCTGGAGGACGTACTCCAAGAAAGACGATTCAATGATTATACAGACTATAAACCTGGACGCAGACAACGGGAACGTGGCCGAAAGCTGGATAACTTTTATAGGCAGGGTTACGGTTCAAAGTCTGACATTGGTTACGGTTCAAGATCTGACACTGGTTACGGTTCAAGACCTGACACTGGTTACGGTTCAAGACCTGACACTGGTTACGGTTCAAGACCTGACACTGGTTACGGTTCAAGGCCTGACACTGGTTACGGTTCAAGACCTGACACTGGTTACGGTTCAAGGCCTGACACTGGTTACGGTTCAAGACCTGACACTGGTTACGGTTCAAGACCTGACACTGGTTACGGTTCAAGACCTGACACTGGTTACGGTTCAAGACCTGACACTGGTTACGGTTCAAGACCTGACACTGGTTACGGTTCAAGACCTGACACTGGTTACGGTTCAAGACCTGACATTGGTTACGGTTCAAGGTCAAACGATGGTTATGGTTCAAGGTCAAAAGATGGTTACTATCCCAATTACAGTTCAGCAGCATACAATGATAATTCCAGACCTGGACAGTATAATGCTGGGTCAGATAATGTCGATTTCCATCCGGGTTATGGTGGCAAATCCGATGGATATGGCAGCAGAGCTAATGACCATGGACCCATGGTTGTTAGCTATTCGAGATCGGATGGTTTCAGTCTAAGGCCTAATGGTTACAGTCGCAAAAATGATAGGTATGGTTACGGTTCACAATTGGGTGGCCTCAATGAAGGATCCAAGGGTGACGGATTCAGTTCTTCTGGCTATGATAGCAGATCTGATGGTTACAGTTCCAGATCTAATAGTTATGGTCCCAGATCCAATAGCTATAGCGACAGATATGACGGTTATGAGTCAGAATCAAATCCTTATATAAATAATAATTATAATAAACGCAGAGCTAATAATCGTAGAGCTGATGGCTATGGTGCCAAAGCTGATGGCTACAGTGATAGATATGATGGTTACGGATCAGAATCAAACCCTTATAATCGCAGAGCTGATGGCTACGGTGCCAGGGCTGATGGCTACGGTACCAGGGCTGATGTGTATTTTACCAAAGATGATGGGTACAGTGCCAGGGCTAATGGCTACCGTGGCAATGCTGATGGCTATGGTGGCAGAGCTGATGGTTATGGTGGCAGAGTTGATGGTTATGGTGGCAGAGTTGATGGTTATGGTGCCAGAACTGATGGTCACAGTGCCAGAACTGATGGCTACAGACAAAAACCAAATCCGTATAATCGCAGACCCGATGGCTTCGCTGCCAAAACTGATGGCTACAGTGGCAGAGCTGACGGTTACGGCAACAGGGCTGCCGGTTATGGTGACAGAGCTAATAGCCATAGGTCAGATTCTAATCGCTATGGTTACAGAGCTGATGGCCATCGTTCCAAATCTTACGGTTATGGTCCAAGGTCCAGTGACCACCGCAGTAATCTTAATGGTTACAGTCCCAGATATGATGGCTTCGGTTCTCAGCCTTCCAGAGATAGTGGGCATCAAAGCTATGCTGGACAAGGAAATTTCCCAAATAAAAATTACGTACAGAAAGGTAAAGAACCGGGCTATCTCAGTTACGGACGGCTAGGAAGACAAAAGAACTACCCGGGGCCAAGAAGGAATAGACGATACCAACGACCTACAATTTCGAAAGCATATAGGCCAAAGAGTACTCGAAAAATAGGCTGTTTTGAGGAAAGACCTGCCCACCATTCTCATTCTCTTGGGTTTATTGCAGCATCGGACTATCTAGATACAGTAGACTGCTGATCTGATCACATTGATGATATTGTTACAAACATTGCTAGTCTTGTAATTATTGTCTTAAATCTTAAGGAAGACAGGATGATTCTTAATATCCTCTTTTCCATGTTGAAGTACGGCAAAAGGTATACATTTTAACAGCTTTAATAATGCCAAAACCTTTCTGATCATTCAATAATAGATAAAAATTAAAGTCCATGACGTCACAAATGAACATAATAAGCCTTTTCACAGTTCCAGCGATTGATGATGATCGCTAAAAGGTCAAAGGCTAAATGTACTAGATAATGCATTTGTGTACACTTGACAACGCCTCGCAGCCCCTGCTACTATAAGAGTAACAGTTTTAACAGCTAGCTAGAACCATACTTGCTTCATTTTTCTTGTTCCCAAGCAAGATCCAGCTAGTAAATCACTCTGCGCACAAACTAATGCGCAACTAAGCAAAGTCCTCGTAAAACAACTGAAGATTTTGAACTAATGCTTTCCATGTCAAGTGACGATTGTAGTTAAGACGCGTTGTCGTGGTACACTTAACCTATTACCCACAGCAGCTGCGCGTGCGCACAAGCAAACTGTGAATGGCTTATTTTTGAGAGCATAAACATTATACGAATTCTACGTATAATGCGTAGAAGTCTATGCTTGTTGCACGCGTTTGTGAAAGCAAAAATTGATGTTCAGTGCTACTGTACAATATACAAAAACTCAGCAAATTTTAAGTTTAAAAATCAGATTTCAAAGTTTGCCGCTGTGTGCTCACGCATTATCTCTCGACCTCACAACAGAACACCTCTGAAATGAGAGGTACAGCACCTGTTTAGTGCTACGCGTTTCTGATTGTGGGGGCTACTGCCCATAAACGATTTGCGAAATACGTGTAACCGTGAAATTGCGTTTGTGAGACAATGCGCAATGATTGTTTTCATAAATCATTTTTGAAAAAAGTAGAAAGTTTTCTCCTTCAAAAATTTAGATTGTTTTCAGTTACATTGTTTGATTGTTTAGTTTAGATTGTTTTGAGCTACAGGTTAAGATTTGATTTGATGTTCTTTTAACAACCTTTACGTAAAACAATATTACTTGTAAGCAACATTTCCAACATTGTATAATGAAACATCGATTAGCGGTGTCTGTACCATTGAATTCAACAAATTTTTGAGCCTTTTTACAAGCTCTATTTATACTGTACATAGTAAATATAACCAAGTTGATAAATCACCTAGGCAACGGCGGTTTCCCGTCTGCGTATTGCTGCGTGATGCGTATTCGGGCGATAGCCATCACGTTCGAATGAATACGTATCACGCATTACGCACACTTGCAAACATGTCCACGTGTTTCAATGTAAACTGCTGTATCCGCAATACGGACTACGCATCACGCGTTACTGATTACGCATTACATGGAAACACGTCTACGTGTTCAATTATAAATTGCTGTATACACAATACGGATTACGCAGACGCATTGCAGTTTACGCATTACGTACACCTGGAAACACATCCACGTGTTTAGGTATAAAGTGCTGTATACACAATGCGGTTTGCGCATTACGCATTAAGCAATACGCATACGTTAAGTTGTCGTGTTGGTGTGACGGATATTCGAATCTATTGTCGTCAATGATTTTAATTTTCTTTATAATGTGATTGGTGATATTATTTGCTGGATATAATAAAAGTGATAGAGAATTCTAGAGGCATCTTTTGCTATTATTTTGCTTCCAAATAGACTTTCTTCTTTTTCTTGTCTCCTCCTTCTAAATTATTTCACATTATGACTTGCATGACGTTTCGTACTGACTTTTTGAATAAGGTTTTTTTTACTTTTCAACATAATACGGTTTTATTTATGTATTTAAAAAGTAAACACGATCAATAATTAGTATTTAAATATGGTTTTTAATGTGATGCTGTTAATAAAATGTTAAAATGAAAAAGAAAATTGTTAATAATTTAAAATTTAAGTCATAAGTCAGAAATCTTTACAATACTTTATTGTAATAAAACATACAGAAAATGTACAGTAATAAAATTACAACACATATGAATAATTGTGTATGTTCAGTCTTTGGACGGATATTTTACAATAGTGTAATATGGTTAGCAAATTATATATGATCAAAAACGTTGACGAAGCGATGTTAGTATGTAAAAATACTTAAAATTTACAATTCTTACTAGAAATTTTTACATACAATTAAAATATCTTTAAATTTAAGCTCATGTGTAGTACAGAAATTTATAAAGAAAGTTATATATTCACATTTATATTTACATATGTATAATTTTACGTGATTAAAGACTATAACACAATTAATTTCGATTGTATTAGCTAGTGTAATTAAATTTTATGTAATTTTACTCTTGTTGTTGTATACCTTGCAAAAGATTATGCGTCGTCCTGTGCTTAGTGTGGAAATGCTTTTTATTATTAAAATAGTGGCAAAAAACACAAAGTTTAACGTACGCATAAACTTATGCAAAATGAACCGAATGTTACACACGTCTCGCAGCGACACCTGGCGGATATTAATGACAACGATGCGACAATTTCATAAAACGTAACCTTTCCTGACGCTTTCTGATTAATGTCCCATATTGTGACACAAAAACCACCGTGTTTTGGTGAATACACTGATCCGAGTATGACAAAACAGAGCATTATTTATGAAACTGTCAAATTCTGACGTCGACTTCCGTATGAATTATTATGAATTATGAATTTATTCCACAGCAACTCAAACATACATATAAATTGATATTACATTGAAAAAAATCAACTATGCGAGTCACTGTGAGGAGGAGGAAGGAGCATTGAGCTTTCGAGTCCTCCTCCAGATAAGTGAAACAATTGACAATCAACATTACATTTTCATCAGTTATAACGTACATTAGAACAAAATAAGTTTTGTTAGTAACTTAAGATCAGGATGAGTAAAATTGTGAGTTAATTATACCGTTGTATTAGGTAATTCTTTGATGCTTTTTTAAATTGATAAAGATTAAGAGTTTTCATTTCACGCCGAATTGATGACCATATTTTAATAGCATTATATTTTGATGACTGTTTCATTATATTTGTTTTTGGAAGAGGGAGTACATAGTTTCCGACTGAATATCTTGTGTAATGATCATGTTGATTTGAAACTGGACTAAAGTATGACTGAAAAGCTGGTGGAAGTAGTGAATTATGATATTGATACATGAAATGAAGACAATACATGTCATATATTTCTTTCACTTTAAGAGTTTTAACAGACAAGTAAATTATATTTGTGGGATGGTCATACCTTACATGATATATGAGTTTGAGAATTTTGTCCTGGGTAATTTGTAAAGCTTCCAGATTACTTTTATATGCACCTGATTTACGCAAATATCGGGTCACGTTGGTCATCATGATAGGATTGCTGTTGTACGCAAAATTACGTTGGCAGTTACATTGGCAGGAACTGGACATGTGGTTTCACGATCCAGAAAATTAAAATGATATTAACAGGATGAATAATTCGGAAATTATTATGGTTTTACTATTCTAGAATGCTGCTGACGTCAGATCATAACTCTTTAATTTAGGTATACAAAAAACCTCTTCATTTGTTCGACATTTTAAGGGGAAGAAAGGGACAATTTAAACGATATCCCAAGAAATTTTCTTCACAAAAAATTTCCGGAAAAATGTCTTAATATTGGCTATTAAAGAAAATAAGGTAATCAACAAACATATTCAAGTCAGTCACAATTTATTTACGTACCACGAACAATTGAAATAATTAAACAGAAAATATCTTAAATCAGTTATTAATTGGCCACACATATCTTGTTCATAGTAACAAAATATCAATATAATATGGTGGCATTATGCATATGTTAAAAATCACATTTTGTTCAATATCTTAGGCTAATGTATGCATCGCCAGGTAAACAAGTGATCTAAAATATTTTCTCTTTTATTACTTTATTACTGTTTATTACTTTTAAACTACCAAGAGCTTGCAACATTCAAATAAGAACTCATACATAAGCTGGGCTAAGATTGTATACACATGTCGTATTATATATTATGTGATTTGTTATTGTATATATCATATGAGTGATATTATTTTCACAGACCGACTGACTGACTGACTGATTGATTGATTCATTGATTGACTGACTGACTAACTAACTACCTCGCTAACTAACTAATTAACTAACTAACTGACAAACTAACTAACTGACTGACTGACTGATCCACCCACTGACTGACTGACTGACTGACTGACTATTTGACTGACTGACTGACTGACTGGCTGACTGACTAACTGACTGTTTGACTGACTGACTGACTAACTGACTGACTGACTGACTGACTGACTGACTGACTGACTGACTGACTGACTGACTGACTAACTAACTAACTAACTAGCTAACTTACTGAATACACATTATTATATATGATTTTAAAAGCTCAATACTTTCACAAAGATTATGCAGTACTTTTAGTTTTTCACTAAATGTTGTAAGCTTAATAGTGAATTTAACCATCATTTTAACATTAAATATCTAATTTGCTATATACTCGTGTTAAAGTGTTAACTTTTTAAAACATTAATTTTGTTTTTGTGTCACAAGTTTAACTTTTGACAGCTACTGGCCAGTGTTTGTCATTATTTTGAAAGTAATGCAGAAATGATAGTTTTCAGATTACGTTTACAATTGTAATGCAATGAATTCCAAATGTCAGTTCAATCATGTAGTGCAAAGGACACTGAATTTTGTAGTCCAGTCACGTTTAGACCCCTTCGTGTCCAACTTATATATATATAATGTGAGTTTAACTATTAATAAATCATATGTAAGCAGAAGTAAAAACACTGAGTTAGTTTACAGAAACATACTAAGCTTATATACAAGAAAGTATTAGCTAGAAGGGGTAAATAAAATTCTTTGCTACGACTTAAAAATGTTCAGTCTAATTTAATGTGCATCTGCATTGTACAGCAAGTTATTAATAACAGTATACTGACTCAAAAACAGCCCTACTTCTTGGACTAAACACAGCTTTCCTTTTATACATATTATATATATGTATATACACACACACACACACACACACACATAAATATATTTCTTTTGTTCACTCATCCATTCTTTTTTTATCTGGTTCACATGACAGTGGGCTTATACAAGCCTTTGCTTCTCTAGCCCACTGCAGTACAATTATTCTTTTATGATAACGATAGTGTATGAAACATAACAATTTAATACAGTATGACGTAATAATTTTGATGTCACTGTGTGCTTAATGTCATTATATTGCACTGAATGTGATAATAATAATAAATAAATAAAAATAATAATATATATATATATTATAGGTTTTCTAATAATATTTTTAAGAATATATATATATATATTACAAAATTATCTATCTATGTTTCTTTATAAAAACTTATTATACTTTTGACGAAAGACTGACAGTGCGCTACTTTTCTTCAGAACGAATGACGTCATTGGAATGATCGCGACTGTAAAGTGATTTTACTAATTACACGAGGTGCTTATTGCAGTTTTATTACTAAATCCTTCAAACATTCTTCGAGAACATCGAAATAAACCTAACCTCTCAGAAAACTTGACTTCTCCTTTAAACAGCAGTAAAAAACGAAATACGAGCCAACACGCATGGACCTCTCAGAAAATTTGACGTTTCCTTTAAACAGCAGTAAAAAACAAAATACGAGCCAACACGTATGGACCTCTCAGAAAACTTGACCTCTCCTTTAAACAGCAGTAAAAAACGAAAGACAAGTCAACACGTATGGACATCTCAGAAAACTTGACCTCTCCTTTAAACAGCAGTAAAAAACGAAAGACGAGTCAACACGTATGGACCTCTCAGAAAACTTGACCTCTCCTTTAAACAGCAGTAAAAACGAAAGACGAGTCAACACGTATGGACCTCTCAGAAAACTTGACCTTTCCTTTAAACAGCAGTAAAAAACGAAAGACGAGCCAACACGTATGGACCTCTCACAAAACTTGACCTCTCCTTTAAACACTAGTAAAACACGAAATACGAGTCAACACGTATGAACCTCCCAGAAAACTTGACCTCTCCTTTAAACAGCAGTAAAAAACGAAATACGAGCCAACACGCATGGACCTCTCAGAAAATTTGACGTTTCCTTTAAACAGCAGTAAACTTAACCAGTTTCTGTCCAGAAATCGTACAATTCCTTTTTTCTCTAAAAGGGTTACCGTGTGCTAAGTCCACCTCCTATGATAAATGACTGAGACTACAAGCTATGAATTAGTCCTTAGTTGAATAATGAATATCTGTGGATTTGACTAAATATAACCTAACAAATTTATCATAATTAATTCACTTCACTTTTCGAACAATTTTGTTCTGTGATATTACAATAACTCGCTTCACATTACAGTAAAAATTAATCCATTATAATTTCAGGTGCTTTTTACATAGTGATGACGCTTTGCGTTGACCATACTTTTCAAGTAACAATGGACTATTTCACTGTTCCCACGACCAGGTTACCGGGAGAGATTTTTTTCGTTCGTAATAACTTTTAAAATGAGATGACCTCAGAAAAATTCGTGACATCACGAACTAATCCCTTGTGTAGCTTACGCCTCGTTCACACTAGCGGAATTTAATTCTGTGTACACAACATTTGACAGTGACACAACTTTTGAGCATGACTGTCTTGCTCCAATGAGTTTCACGTTTGACGGCACCCTCCACGCAGAGAGAAAGAGCCACCCACTGCTGGGTTATAATAATTTATAGAGGAACTGACCGTGTTAAGATTAACGTTATACTTTCCATTCTAGTGGTTGACTAGTTGCACTATAGACTACCTGCGTGTGAACAAGGAGTGAATAGAGTTGACAAGTGCAATGGTCCACTTTTTAAACTGAGCTACAGTGCAAAAAACGTTATCTGAATAAAATGAAGCTATTATGTACGTTGTCGTCATCAATACTAGTAAGTATAATCGTAAATGTTGAAACAAGAGGCGTTTTTGTTGCTAAAAATAACTATGAAGTCATAAACATGTTAACTTTATGGCCGGCAACGTGTTGTGAACATTTATAGCTCGGTCGTTTCCGTCGTTTGAGTTTTATAATCTTCGGAAAGAGTTGTAAAAATGTCACTCCTTTGTGTGCAACAACAGTATATATTAGCCACTTTTTTGTAAAATACACTATAACATGTATTATGTTGTCTCTTTTATGTAGGAATACTTTGAAAGCTTTTGCTAGAATAAACATAAATATTAAATAAGTGATCGCTAATAAGGGAGGATATTATATTATTACAAAATTCATAATTTATATATCTCATTTATACTATTATAACTAACTTAATAACTAACTAACTGACTAACTGACTGACTGACTAACTGACTGATTGACTGACTGACTTACTGACTGACTGACTGACTGACTGCCTGACTGATTGATTGACTGCCTGCCTGCCTGCCTGACTGACTGACTGACTGACTGACTGACCGTCTGACTGACTGACTGACTGACTGACTAACTGACTGACTGACTGACTGACTGACTAACTAGCCAGCCAGCCAGCCATCCAATCAACCAACAAACCAACTAACTAACCACTTTTTGTAGGAAAGCCTCACAAAATCTCGTAACTAAACAAGAAGGTTTTTTAGGCCCGTAATTGGCAAAGGGGGCTGCTTTGGAGGTTTCTAGACCCTTAATTGGCAAAGGGGGCTGTTTTGGAGGTTTCTAGGCCCTTAATTGGCAGAGGGGGCTGTTTTGGAGGTTTCTAGGCCCTTAATTGGCAGAGGGGGCTGTTTTGGAGGTTTGTAGGTCCTTAATTGGCAAAGGGTGCTGTTTTGGAGGTTTCTAGGCCCTTAATTGGCAGAGGGGGCTGTTTTGGAGGTTTCTTGGCCCTTAATTGGCAAAGGAGGCTGTTTTGGAGGTTAAAATTTTGCCTCTCCGGTTAGAGTTAACAACGAAATATTAAAAAAAACTTTACACAAATAATCATTGTTAATTCTCAAATGTTATCAATTCTAGGCGTTAATCTATGGATAAGTAATTTGTCTTTTGTTTAAAAAAACTAATGAGTTCACTTTGTTTCATTGACTGTTGTTTTTTATCGCACAGGTAAGCCTATTTCTCGGCATCAACTGTTATTTACAGGAAAAATCCAGAGCAGCAGATAACTTTGCACAGAGGGGTACGTAACACAACGAACTAATTTATTTAATTAATTAAAAATTTATACACGTTTTAAGCAAATATAAACCAGTCTGAGCGTTTACATAGCATGGACGACCAAAAAAACGCTTCAAATACAGCCTGAAGGCCTCACTCATGGAGCTCAGCATGGATATCCGCTCAATGGAAACCCTTGCACAAGATCGCTCATCATGGCGGAGTGCCATCACCACAGGGGCTAAGACAGCAGAGGCGAAAAGAATTGAGGAGGCAGAGGAGAAGCGCAGGAGACGCAAGGCATGTGACACTGCCCAACAACAGGTCCAAACACCCAGCCTCACCTGTGCCAAATGCTATAGAAATTTCCAGGCCAGAATTGGCCTAGTCAGTCACCTTCGAGCTCATCAAAGGAATGACAACCCCCAAACTGACCCTTTACCCCTGTCACTATGGTCATCTTCGATTCGAAGGACGAACATCATCAGAAAAGACCACTTTCAGCAAATCGTTTGGAAAAAACATTTTGGGAGAAAGTGTGAAAAACGTTTTGAACTAGAATCTTCAGAAAAGTCTGACAACGTCTCGATACATGCAAGGCGTCTTCTCTTGGTATATTTATTTACAACTGTCAAACTTGGGGTTTAACGATTACTCAAGAAAAGTAGATTGACACATTTCATAGAAGTCTTCTTAGGAAAGTTTTAAAGATCCATATATGTAATCAAAAATGAAGATTCATACAGCAGAACAGAAGAAATTTATTGGAGTTCAAAAGTCAAGATCCGAAGATTAAGATGGCTAGGACGTCTTCTAACTTTACCAAATGAAGCACCAGTAAGAATCGTCTTAAAGGAAGCCTTAAAACCTTGCAGAAAACCACCAGATAAACCTAAAACAACTTGGATAGCTAAGATAAATAAAGATGTTCAACAACTTTAACCAAATCTATCTTTAGGAGTAGAAGAACTTGCGTTGTTAGCTGCAGATAGGAGTGGGTGGAATACTCTGACAAATGTTGATACCCCAATGCCTACAATTGGTTGGAATGAGACTTTGAGGAAAAAATGGTCGTGTGAACGCTTGTTTGGCTGAAACGTCTTGAAATCGTTTTGCAGTGTCACTTGATTTTCCCTCCTATAGTGCCGCACGGCTTGGGGGTTAACATTTGTTAAAAATTGGTGCCATTTAAAGCCATTTAAAGCCGATCAGAAAACCATTGAAAGGATAAGAAAAGGGGTACCCGAAGTAGATTTCAGAAAAATCGTCTTAAAAAGGATATTACTTCGTAGCAAGTTATGCCTATATCGTACTCGTGTTAAAAAGAATTTTCGCTTTAAATTTCCCGCAATACTGTTCTGAACGGCGCCATTACATGACGTCACCTACGCAAACGTAAAACAAAGGAAAAAAGGAAATGTTAAATTATGACCCAAAAAACTTTCCATGCAAATCTATATTACTTAGCATTTCACTTGCCTGCTGGAAACACTTATGTAACTAGACTAATCATTTAAAATATTTGTGCTAATTGGTAAAATATCGTTGACTCACCCTCCAGGGTGCGCCACTCACTAGCCAAAAACGTATTTTTAATCTTATTGACAAGATATAGTAATTTAAAATTTTACTTAATTAGCAACATGTGTGCTGCGAATGTTCTGATTATTTTTTCAAACTTTACTCAATGTTATCAAAACTTGTTTCAAACGACCTACCATTAAAATGGCTGCGCCTAACGGTCATCGGGGGAGTTTAAATTTACACGTTTTATACAACGTTACTGCCAATGTAAGCCCTGCATACGAAAAGGTAGTACGTAAGTGGTATACGATTTCAAGACGATTTTTTTAAGCTTTATGTAAGCGGAAGGTTTTCTTTTGCTATTAGCCATAAGCTTATAAATATCAGGGGAACAA
>JAQGDQ010000501.1:100883-123383 GCA_030141605.1 Tubiluchus corallicola | reverse complement strand
CTCTTTTTAAGCAAAGTTGATTAAAAAATACCATAATTTATAACAAACACATCTACATATATATCACAGTGCTGATTGAATACATTAATTCTTAGCAAAATTAATTCGTACCTCCTAATTTAGAATCACGTTTTGTTGAAATTTTATGCACGTAGTTAATCAACAATTTCTTAACTTCCACATCTCCACTTTTGTTTAAAAATATAAACTTATCGATATCACACGTGGATGAGAATTTTGGAAAAATATCTGATATTTGATTTAAGAACGCAGAACTTTCTTGACAATAAACATTACATTACATACTAAAGTGAAATTGATCTTTCGTGCTCCCATTCTTACATAAAGTAAATTTCCTCATACCAAGCGCTAAGCAAATACTTGTAATTAACAATGACCACGTAGAAACAAGGTTAGTAATGTTTCTAATACACCACAAGTAATTGTTTATTCGTCTTATTATATAAACTACCATAAATTCACAATAGAGATGGGTGTATTAAATAAGAAATAAAAGTAGCCAAAATTTAGCATTTTGTTTACTCAATGACTCACAGGACGATGTAGAATGGACCAAAGAACTTGAGTATTGTAACAGCGCAATGCAAAATTTGTTAAATTGCTGAAATTCTTGAAATTGACCCATTGCCCCACCGCGAGCTCACATATTGTATGATTATTAAACCGTACGTTAAAATTAACTATCATTTTATGCATTAACGTGAATAGAGCCCCTTCATTAACGCTTTCACAGCGCCGCCTGGAGGCATTTGAACGAGGCACTTGAATGATAAGAACTACCATTAACCTTTAGTAGAGTTTAAGGTGTTTCTTATCAGATAGATGCCAAATTATGAAATAAATGTAATTAAAGGAATAACTGCCGTTCAAAGAGTTAAATAAAACCGATTCCTTTAAAGATCGCCGACTTTTGTTAGGACTTTCAATATTAATGCCATTGTAAATTACTTCAAAATGCGGACATTGGTTTTGTAATATAATATAATATATTCGTAAAATGTTTACGATTTGTGGCTAGAAGACGTGATGACAGAAGAAATATTGTTGCATCCTGTTTAGTGTATATATCATATCGTATTATGTTATACTGTATTATGTTGTATTTATTGCAAGTATTGTATGGTATGGTACTATGCTATACCATACCATACAATAATATACCATGATACATCCCATACCATACTGCACTACACTACACTACACAATACTTTACTGATCCATACTATACTATACTATACTATACTATACTATACTATACTATACTATACTATACTATACTATACTATACTACACTACACTACACTACACTACACTACACTACACTACACTACACTACACTACACTACACTACACTACACTTGTGTTGTGTTATGTTTTGCTTTGTTTTGTTATATTATATTATGTTATGTTATGTTATGTTATGTGATGTTATGTTATCTTATGTTATGCTATGCTATGCTATGCTATGCTATGCTATGCTATGCTATGCTATGCTATGCTATGCTATGTTATGTTATGTTATGTTATGTTATGTTATGTTATGTTATGTTATGTTATGTTATGTTATGTTATGTTATGTTATGTTATGTTATGTTATGTTATGTTATGTTATGTTATGTTATGTTATATTGCTTAGCCACAAGATAACAAAATAATGAAATATCACACAAAGAGAATAAGGACGGCATATGTACCACAATAGGGCCAATTACAGGGAAACTGCAAGGAGCCTGCAGGCCCATACTAGAATTGAATAGCAGAACAATAAATAATCATTATAAACAAGCTCAGATATGAATAAATGAACTCAGTTTCCGCTCTGAAGTTGATTAAGAAACTGTGGGAAAACTTTTGAGTGACTCGAATGAAGAAGTAAAAACACATCAAGATATTAACTAATTGTGGCACCAGGCGACATAGAACAAGAAAAGATGTCTAGGTCGACAGGAAACATTAGCTAACAGTGTGGTCTGCTTATACAATTTTACGTCTCTAGCCCTCCTAGCTTTTGGGTACTTTGGGCCCTTCTAGTACCTCCTAGTTTTTGGATACTTTGTTCCTTCTTCGGCGCTCAATCATCCAGTCCAGTACTGATTCTCGAACGGTAACCACTAAAATTTAGTTTTCCTGAAAAATTTCCACGCAATAATTCTTTACGAAGTACTTTTGAGAGTACAGAGCAATTCTTCTGTGTATCATGTGACATTTTAAAGTGAATAAACTTGCATTATATGGGGACTTTTTGATGAAAGAAAGTTTATCTATGTACCTTAATAAGCATTCTCTTAATGTACAAAGCAGTTCAATTCCTTTAACTTTATTTTCAAACACTTGCCAAAGTCTTATTAATAAAAGAAAGTTTAACTATGTACCTTAATAAGCATTCTCTTAATGTACAAAGCAGTTCAATTCCTTTAACTTTATTCTCAAACACTCAGCTATTTGTTACTGTATTAATTTCTTTTCTACAGGTCTGCTTAATCATTACTTATTTGGCTTTTGTAAATACATAATTAGTGCATAATTTACTGTATCAATTACTTTTCTACAAGTCTGTTTACCTATTTGGCTTTTGTTAATACATAATTAGTGCTTAAGTTACTGTATTAATTTCTTTACAAATCTGTTTATTCATTACCTATTTCGCTTCTGTTAATTACGTAATTAGTGCTCTATAAACTGGCCGTGTGTTTGTAAATTTACCACTGATGATGACGACAACAGCTAGTCATGATTTTAACTTTTAAATTTTTAATGTAAAAGTTTTTAATAAAGTTGAATTGTTTTTAACTATAAATGCACTATATTGATTACAAATGTATATCTGTGTCGTTGTATGTGTAAATATATCGTTAAATTGATAGTGACGAATGTTGTTTTAGTTATTCCATGTGCACACAAAGATCCCGAGGTGTACGATCTGTGCTTTAATGGAAAAAGTACTTCACGAGCCGAGCTTCTAGGTGAAATTCTACAGAAAAGGAAACGACTTAGAAAAACTACTGTATGCACGTAAGTGTGTTTTTAAGAAAACTTAGAAAATTACCGTGTGAACGTAAGTGTGCTTTTAAGAAAACTTAGAATATTACCGTGTGAACGTAAGCGTGATTTTAAGAAAACTTAGAAAATTACCGTGTGAACGTAAGCGTACTTTAAAGAAAACTTAGAAAATGACCGTGTGCACGTAAGCGTACTTTTAATTAAGAAAACTCAGAAAATTACCGTGTGAACGTAAGCGTGCTTTTAAGAAAACTTAGAAAATGACTGTGTGAACGTAAGCGTGCTTTTAATTAAGAAAACTCAGAAAATTACCGTGTAAACGTAAGCGTGCTTTTATGAAAACTTAGAAAATGACCGTGTGAACGTAAGCGTGCTTTTATGAAAACTTAGAAAATGACCGTGTGAACGTAAGCGTGCTTTTATGAAAACTTAGAAAATGACCGTGTGAACGTAAGTGTGCTTTTAAGAAAACTTAGAAAATGACCGTGTAAACGTAAGTGTGCTTTTAAGAAAACTTAGAAAATGACCGTGTGAACGTAAGCGTGCTTTTATGAAAACTTAGAAAATGACCGTGTGAACGTAAGTGTGCTTTTAAGAAAACTCAGAAAATGACCGTGTGAACGTAAGTGTGCTTTTAAGAAAACTTAGAAAATGACCATGTGAACGTAAGTGTGCTTTTAAGAAAACTTAGAAAATGACCATGTGAACGTAAGTGTGCTTTTAAGAAAACTTAGAAAATGACCGTGTGAACGTAAGTGTGCTTTTAAGAAAACTTAGAAAATGACCGTGTAAACGTAAGTGTGCTTTTAAGAAAACTCAGAAAATGACCGTGTGAATGTAAGTGTGCTTTTAAGAAAACTCAGAAAATGACCGTGTGAACGTAAGTGTGCTTTTAAGAAAACTTAGAAAATGACCATGTGAACGTAAGTGTGCTTTTAAGAAAACTTAGAAAATGACCGTGTGAACGTAAGTGTGCTTTTAAGAAAACTTTGAAAATACCGTGTGAACGTAAGTGTGCTTTTAGGAAAACTCAGAAAATGACCGTGTGAACGTAAGTGTGCTTTTAGGAAAACTCAGAAAATAACCGTGTGAATGTAAGTGTGCTTTTAAGAAAACTTAGAAAATGACCGTGTGAACATAATTGTACTTTTAGGAAAACTTTGAAAATTACCGTGTGAACGTAAGTGTGCTTTTAACAAAATTTAGAAAATTACCGTGTGAGTGTAAGTGTGCTTTTAAGAAAACTCAGAAAAACTACTGTATGCACGTAAGTGTGCTTTTAAGAAAACTCAGAAAATTACCGTGTGAACGTAAGCGTACTTTAAAGAAAACTCAGAAAATGACTGTGTGAACGTAAGTGTGCTTTTAAGAAAACTCAGAAAATAACCATGTGAACGTAAGTGTGCCTTTAAGAAAACTTAGAAAATAACCGTGTGAATGTAAGTGTGCTTTTAAGAAAGCTTAGAAAATGACCATGTGAATGTAAGTGTGCTTTTAAGAAAGCTTAGAAAATGACCATGTGAACGTAAGTGTGCTTTTAAGAAAGCTTATAAAATGACCATGTGAACGTAAGTGTGCTTTTAAGAAAACTCAGAAAATGACCGTGTGAACGTAAGTGTGCTTTTAAGAAAACTTAGAAAATGACCATGTGAACGTAAGAAAACTCAGAAAATTACTGCGTGAACGTAAGTGAGCACTTACATAAACTATTTTCATCCTCCTTTAACACACCACTAACAGTGCGCTAATACATTACAGTTACTGAATTTTGAAACGACATTATGGTAATGACAATAGTGGCAATGACGACGACTAAAATGATGATGACGGTTAAAATAACGACTACACTCATATTAGCATGCACCTTAACATACGCCTTAATTAAAGGAAAACCGGTCGATTGTTTTTAATTTGCTGTCCAAAATAAACGGTTTCTTGCCTATAAAAGTTAGCGATTGTTTTTTATATTGGAATATTGGAAGACGGCGAACGAACGCAGCTATTGCTTACGTCAGAAACTAACCACAGTTTGTGCAATGATCCGTAAGCAGTTCCCGTTAAGTATTACTGCTTAAACGCGTGATGTCACGAAAATGGGCTCTACGTCATATGACATCAGAAACTAACACTGAAGTTCATGATCATGGTTATCACCATGCTGCCTTTTATTTGGCGGCCACGCGAATGTGACAGAAAGGCGCCGTTGTCAATCTCCGTAGATTCACTGAGTCGCGGGTGGTTTTGAAAGTTTAACAAAATCCGAGAGAATTATTATTTAATTCAAGCTTTAATTTAAAAGAGCTATTTCAGTTTTCAGTATTTTGGAGCATTCTTTATTCTGACCTAATATCTGTACAATCGTCCGGTTTTCCTATAACGAGGAAAATTCGTGAATTTTTTTGGAATTGTCAGTAACTGTCTGTTTTCCAAAGGTGGTTCAAGACAGAAACTCCTGATGCAAACAACGTTTTCTACTATGGCAAAAATTCCAGTGCAGTTTTGTGGAACTTGTCTCCAAGGTCTCTGTTAGTTCCATGTGGTGGGTAAGTAATACGAAAGTGTGGTTGCTATGGACTTTGTTAAAGTCAGCCATTGTTTTTTGTCGCGTCTCTACAAAACACTTAGCAACCGTACGAAAGTGTGGTTGCTATGGACTTTGTTAAAGTCAGCCATTGTTTTTTGTTGCGTCTCTACAAAACACTTAGCAACCGTATAAAAGTGTGGTTGCTATGGACCTTGTTAAAGTCAGCCATTGTTTTTTGTCGCGTCTCTACAAAACACTTAGCAACCGTACGAAAGTGTGGTTGCTATGGACTTTGTTAAAGTCAGCCATTGTTTTTTGTTGCGTCTCTACAAAACACTTAGCAACCGTATGAAAGTGTGGTTGCTATGGACCTTGTTAAAGTCAGCCATTGTTTTTTGTCGCGTCTCTACAAAACACTTAGCAACCATACGAAAGTGTGGTTGCTATGGACTTTGTTAAAGTCAGCCATTGTTTTTGTCGCGTCTCTACAAAACGCTTACCAACAATACGAAAGTGTGGTTGATATGGACTTTGTTAAAGTTAGCCATTGTTTTTTGTTGCGTCTCTACAAAACATTTCCAACCGAACGAAAGTGTGGTTGCTATGGACTTTGTTAAAGTCAGCCATTGTTTTTCGTCGCGTCTCTACAAAACACTTAGCAACCATACGAAAGTGTGGTTGCTATGGACTTTGTTAAAGTCAGCCATTGTTTTTTGTTGCGTCTCTACAAAACACTTAGCAACCATACGAAAGTGTGGTTGCTATGGACTTTGTTAAAGTCACCCATTGTTTTTGTCGCGTCTCTACAAAACGCTTACCAACAATACGAAAGTGTGGTTGATATGGACTTTGTTAAAGTTAGCCATTGTTTTTTGTTGCGTCTCTACAAAACATTTCCAACCGAACGAAAGTGTGGTTGCTATGGACTTTGTTAAAGTCAGCCATTGTTTTTCGTCGCGTCTCTACAAAACACTTAGCAACCGTACGAAAGTGTGGTTGCTATGGACTTTGTTAAAGTCAGCCATTGTTTTTTGTCGCGTCTCTACAAAACACTTAGCAACCATACGAAAGTGTGGTTGCTATTTACTTTGTTAAAGTCAGCCATTGTTTTTTGTCGCGTCTCTACAAAACACTTAGCAACCATATGAAAGTGTGGTTGCTATTTACTTTGTTAAAGTCAGCCATTGTTTTTTGTCGCGTCTCTACAAAACACTTACCAACCATACGAAAGTGTGGTTGCTATTTACTTTGTTAAAGTCAGCCATTGTTTTTTGTCGCGTCTCTACAAAACACTTAGCAACCATACGAAAGTGTGGTTGCTATAGACTCTTGCAAGAGCATGTAGAAGTTATGTTTAAATCCAGTAGATGGCTCTTCCTGACGAAGATTTGGGTTTGTCAACAAAAAAAAAACCCAAAGCAAAGTGACTGCTTCCATGAGCTTCTATGGATAAATGTTTGTCTAGTCAGCATATTGGAAATTATTTTATGTAGCGTTGTTGTCCAAGTCAGTAGATTTATTTTTACTCAATAAGCCTAGAAATGATGAAGTTGAACCCAAATCAAAATGTATTTAATTCTTATTGTTGTTTCACTGTTATTCTTAATCAAAAGTGTTTATTATTGTCGTGGAGATCCACTAGAATTAAATAGAATATTGTAGAATGTTCTATAGTATAGTAGAACAATCTTCTTACCTTGTAGAAGTTTCTAGAACTTTCTGTTTCTCCTTTGCACTGATATATAAGGCGAAGCTGCCCGCTGAAGTTTATTCTCTCACATTCTCAGATTCTCAGATACGCTTTCCCGCTTTCACGTTTCCAGATTATCACATTTACTGTAAACATTTCGCGTTCCTTCATACTTTTGTGTTGTAGAATGCTCGCGTAATAAACTAGTTTAATTTGAAGAAGTGTTTTCTGGTTTTCTCTGCGAGCCTTCCGAGAGAAACAAACACAACAGTAAGTAATACTGCGTACTCATCAGTAACGGAGAAATTAAACCACAATTATTAATTTTTTGAAACCAAAAATGGGAACATAGCCTCGACTTCATACAATAAATATCATAGTATCCCGAAAAAACTTTCACATAAAGTCATATTACTTTACTTTGCTTTTACCTATTTGAAAGACTTATATAAACGTCACTGTATCACGATCCCAGTGTGCACCACTGGTTCACAAAAACACATTGTTGAACTTATTGACAAAATAAGGTAATCTAAAGTTTTACTTAATTACTGAAGAGTGTGATATTAAGGCTAATGAACTTTTTTCAAATGACTTACAGTTAAAATGGCTGCGCCTAATTGTTAAAGGAGTTTAAATTTAAACGTTTTATACAGCGTTGCTGTTAATGCAAGCTCTGTATGCAATGAGACATCATGCAAGTGATTTCAAGACGATTTTTTTCATTTCGTGTAAGATCATTACTTCCTTGTGCTTTAAACCAAAGACTTTTCAGTTGCATGCGGGCGCCATGACCACTAGGCTGCCCGACTGATCTTGATAGGATTAGTTTAATCACGTCAAAATAATTAAGCATTAATTAGATTACATTATAATTAATTTAGAGATTTAATCAAAAGATAAGAGATTAAATTTCACAGCTCAAATTTCAAGATTATTATCACTGAATCCACAATTATTGGACTTTGAAAACACACCTGACCGAAAGTTTTCACGTTTACTTTCATTCCAGCATAATTAGTAATGATTATTTAATTAATATCACGAATAATTAACTTATTAACTGCAGCAGTTTCAACTTTTAGTAGTACAAAGTCACCTAATTGACCAGTCGCCTAGTTAACCGCCCGATAAACGTTGTTATTATGAATAATGCAATTTGACATGCAGATAAATAGATTATAATTCTCCACCTGCATTCTTACTGGTCGTGTTTTGAACCTATAACCTCTATAGCCAGCGGGCATAACATTAACATGCAAAGATATGCAGATAATTATGCGTATGTATACATATATTAAATTACTTTGTTAAATTCACAGCCCCCAACAACTGGAATAAAATAAGTGCCCAAGAAAAAATACACAAAACTATTTATAGTTTCAAAAAGTACTTGAAAAGGACCATTTTTGATTCATACTTATAATACAATTTTAATGGTTCCATGTCTCACGCAGTCGCAATATATGTGCCTCCAATCAATTATGATGCTATTTTAATATACTTCTATGTAAATTAAACACACACCGTGGTCGTATCTTCTCCTCCCTTCCTTCTTCCTATCCCTAATCTTACTATTTTTTCCATTCCATCATGTCTACTAACCCTAACCATTCTTTCATTCACTCATTTGTGCCACCCTAACAAGCCAAGCTTTCAAGGTGTCATACATTTACCTATACTGTTTCTTTTTGTTTCAATAATATTGTATGTTGATGTATTGTATATGTATTGCTGGAGTAAAATAAATTGATTGATTGATTGATTGATTGATTGACTGACTGACTGACTGACTGACTGGCTGGCTGGCTGGCTGGCTGGCTGGCTGGCTGGCTGATTGATTGATTGATTGATTGATTGATTGATTGATTGATTGATTGATTGATTGATTGATTGATTGATTTGTTGATTGATTGATTGATTGATTGATTGATTGATTGATTGATTGATTGATTGATTGATTGATTGATTGATTGATTGATTGATTACACTAGACGCTGTTTATTAGACTCACGGTTAATAGAATCATTCGCTTAATTGACTCAAAACGTTTTATATTCGTTTCTTACGTTTCAGGCATCCAGAGTATAAAAATGTGGAGTTTTGTGACGGTTACTGGCACCACATTTGTGTCGTTATGAATAAGTATAATGACGAATTTACAGGACACGTTGATTGTGGAGAAGGGGTATGTACAACACAGAGCACTACTACTCTACAA
Organism: Tubiluchus corallicola; assembly: GCA_030141605.1. Taxonomy (NCBI): domain Eukaryota; kingdom Metazoa; phylum Priapulida; class Priapulimorpha; order Priapulimorphida; family Tubiluchidae; genus Tubiluchus; species Tubiluchus corallicola. The sequence continues at coordinate 113,927 of JAQGDQ010000501.1, read as the reverse complement.
CATAGCAGTATAACTGACCCTGCCAGGAGGGTATTCATGGCTAGTTTTAAATTAGACAGGATGATTCTTCATATTCTACCCTATTTTCAAATCCGATGAGAACTATACATTTTAACACAAGTAATACTGCAAAATACTGCATTAGTACTGCTTCGAATAATTAAATATTAGATTAAAAGCTTAGTTAACGGCTGGCGAGCCCAACCACTGACGACATCACAAACTAACATAATTTTCAACGTCAAAAATATTCCACGAGCGTGTTGCACGTGTTTGCGAAAGCGAAAATTGGAATACATTGTTAGGTACATTTCTTTGTCTGCCATCTAGCGGCGAGTTATCAAAACAATGCAAGTGTGTAATTGCAGTACTTGCAGTCGTGCTTGACTGCCATCTAGCGGCGAGTTATCAAAACAATGCAGGTGCGTAATTGCAGTACTCGCAGTCGTACTTGACTGCCATCTAGGGGCGAGTTTTCAAAACAATGCAAGTGCGTAATTGCAGTACTCTCAGTCGTACTTGACTGCCATCTAGGGGCGAATTTTCAAAACAATGCAGGTGTGTAATTGCAGTACTCTCAGTCGTACTTGACTGCCATCTAGGGGCGAGCTATCAAAACAATGCAAGTGTGTAATTACACTACTTGCAGTCGTACTTGACTGCCATCTAGGGGCGAGTTTTCAAAACAATGCAAGTGCGTAATTGCAGTACTCGCAGTCGTATGCATTTCGATCTATACACACTTGTAGCTCAAAGTGCTAATGTACATATTTCAGGACGGAGGCGTTACGTTCACCTTTCCTCTGGGCACCATGCAAATTCCGGACACTTCAAGCATCAGAGACCACGAGATTTTTGGGGCGCTTGGCAGTTCAATGGATGGCAAAAGTGCTGCATTTCACGGATGTCTTGCCGACTTCAACTGGTACGATGGCGTTCTGTCCAGATACAAAATCCTACAGAGCTGTACTTCATGTTTTACTGATGACGGGGATATTGTCAGATGGTCGGACGCTCGTCAACATCTTCGTGGCATGGTGAGTTCACAGCTGCACGGTGAGTTCACAGCTGCATGGTGAGTTCACAGCTGTGTGGTGAGTTCACAGCTGCATGGTGAGTTCACAGCTGTATGGTGAGTTCACAGCTGCATGGTGAGTTCACAGCTGCATGGTGTGTTCACAGGTGCATAGTGAGTTCACAGCTGCATGGTGAGTTCACAGATGCATGGTGAGTTCACAGCAGCATGGTGAGTTCACAGGTGCATGATGAGTTCACAGCTGCATAGTGAGTTCACACCGCATGGTGAGTTCACAGCTGCATGGTGAGTTCACAGCTGCATGGTGAGTTCACGGCTGCATGGTGTGTTCACAGCTGCATGGTGTGTTCACAGCTGCTATGCTTACACTTTGATTTCACTGTTTATCTATACATATCTGTACATATCTACACAACTCTATCTGTACATATCTACACCACTCTATTTGTACATATCTACACCACTCTATCTGTACATATCTACACAACTCTATCTGTACATATCTACACCACTCTATCTGTACATATCTACACCACTCTATCTGTACATATCTACACCACTCTATCTGTACATATCTACACAACTCTATCTGTACATATCTACACCACTCTCTCTGTACATATCTACACCACTGTATTTGTACATATCTACACCACTCTATCTGTACATATCTACACAACTCTATCTGTACATATCTACACCACTCTCTCTGTACATATCTACACAACTCTATCTGTACATATCTATACCACTCTATCTGTACATATCTACACCACTCTATCTGTACATATCTACACCACTCTATCTGTACATATCTACACCACTCTATTTGTACATATCTACACCACTCTATCTGTACATATCTACACCACTCTATCTGTACATATCTACACCACTCTATCTGTACATATCTACACCACTCTATCTGTACATATCTACACAACTCTATCTGTACATATCTACACAACTCTATCTGTACAGATCTACACAACTCTATCTGTACATATCTACACCACTCTATCTGTACATATCTACACCACTCTCTCTGTACATATCTACAGCACTCTATCTGTACATATCTACACCAATCTATCTGTACATATCTACACCACTCTATCTGTACATATCTACACAACTCTATCTGTACAGATCTACACAACTCATTCTGTACATATCTGTACATATCTACACAACTCTATCTGTACATATCTACACAACTCTATCTGTACATATCTACACCACTCTATCTGTACATATCTACACCACTCTATCTGTACATATCTACTCAAATCTATCTGTACATATCTACACAACTCTATCTGTACATATCTATACCACTCTATCTGTACATATCTACACCACTCTATCTGTACATATCTACACCACTCTATCTGTACATATCTATACCACTCTATCTGTACATATCTACACCACTCTATCTGTACATATCTACACCACTCTATCTGTACATATCTATACCACTCTATCTGTACATATCTACACCACTCTATCTGTACATATCTACACAACTCTATCTGTACATATCTACACCACTCTATCTGTACATATCTACACCACTCTATCTGTACATATCTATACCACTCTATCTGTACATATCTACACCACTCTATCTGTACATATCTACACCACTCTATCTGTACATATCTATACCACTCTATCTGTACATATCTACACCACTCTATCTGTACATATCTACACAACTCTATCTGTACATATCTATACCACTCTATCTGTACATATCTACACCACTCTATCTGTACATATCTACACCACTCTATCTGTACATATCTACACCACTCTATCTGTACATATCTACACCACTCTATTTGTACATATCTACACAACTCTATCTGTACATATCTACACCACTCTCTCTGTACATATCTACACCACTCTATCTGTACATATCTACACCACTCTATTTGTACATATCTACACCACTCTATCTGTACATATCTACACCACTCTATCTGTACATATCTACACCACTCTATCTGTACATATCTACACCACTCTATCTGTACATATCTACACAACTCTATCTGTACATATCTACACAACTCTATCTGTACAGATCTACACAACTCTATCTGTACATATCTACACCACTCTATCTGTACATATCTACACCACTCTCTCTGTACATATCTACAGCACTCTATCTGTACATATCTACACCAATCTATCTGTACATATCTACACCACTCTATCTGTACATATCTACACAACTCTATCTGTACAGATCTACACAACTCATTCTGTACATATCTGTACATATCTACACAACTCTATCTGTACATATCTACACAACTCTATCTGTACATATCTACACCACTCTATCTGTACATATCTACACCACTCTATCTGTACATATCTACTCAAATCTATCTGTACATATCTACACAACTCTATATGTACATATCTGTACATAACTATCTTTGCAGTTAGTATAGAAACAATTAACGCTAAATAAACTTGCTCACTTATTCTTGGAAGGGGATAAAAGTATTGTCCACACATTAGACTAGTTACTGTACTGTGGTTGTTTAATCAGTTTTGGAACAGTACAGCAACAAGTCTACTCTCTGGACTGGTTACTGTACTGTGGCTGCTTACTCAGTTTTGCGCAGTACAGCAACAAGTCTGCTCTTTGGACTGGTTACTGTACTGTGGCTGCTTAATCAGTTTGGCACAGTACAGCAATTAGTCTACTCTTTGGACTGGTTACTGTACTGTGGTTGCTTGATCAGTTTAGCACAGTACAGCAACAAGTCTAGTCTTTGGACTGGTTACTGTACTGTGGCTGCTTAATCAGTTTGGCACAGTACAGCTACAAGTCTACTCTTTGGACTGGTTACTGTACTGTGGTTGCTTAATCAGTTGTGCACAGTACAGCAACAAGTCTACTCTTTGGACTGGTTACTGTACTGTGGCTGCTTACTCAGTTTTGCACAGTACAGCAACAAGTCTACTCTCTGTACTGGTTATTGTACTGTGGCTGCTTACTCAGTTTTGCACAGTACAGCAATAAGTCTGCTCTTTGGACTGGTTACTGTACTGTGGTTGCTTAATCAGTTTTGGCACAGTACAGCAACAAGTTTACTCATCAGACTAGTTACTGTACTGTGGTTGTTTAATCAGTTTTGGAACAGTACAGCAACAAGTCTACTCTCTGGACTGGTTACTGTACTGTGGCTGCTTACTCAGTTTTGCGCAGTACAGCAACAAGTCTGCTCTTTGGACTGGTTACTGTACTGTGGCTGCTTAATCAGTTTGGCACAGTACAGCAATTAGTCTACTCTTTGGACTGGTTACTGTACTGTGGTTGCTTGATCAGTTTAGCACAGTACAGCAACAAGTCTAGTCTTTGGACTGGTTACTGTACTGTGGCTGCTTAATCAGTTTGGCACAGTACAGCTACAAGTCTACTATTTGGACTGGTTACTGTACTGTGGTTGCTTAATCAGTTGTGCACAGTACAGCAACAAGTCTACTCTTTGGACTGGTTACTGTACTGTGGCTGCTTACTCAGTTTTGCACAGTACAGCAACAAGTCTACTCTCTGTACTGGTTATTGTACTGTGGCTGCTTACTCAGTTTTGCACAGTACAGCAATTAGTCTGCTCTTTGGACTGGTTACTGTACTGTGGTTGCTTAACCAGTTTTAGCACAGTACATCAGCAAGTCTACTCTTTGGACTGGTTACTGTACTGTGGCTGCTTACTCAGTTTTGCGCAGTACATCAGCAAGTCTACTCTTTGGACTGGTTACTGTACTGTGGCTGGTTACTCAGTTTTGCGCAGTACAGCAACAAGTCTACTCATTAGACTAGTTACTGTACTGTGGCTGCTTAATCAGTTTGGCACAGTACAGCAATTAGTCTACTCATTAGACTAGTTACTATACTGTGGCTGCTTAATCAGTTTGGCACAGTACAGCAACAAGTCTACTATTTGGACTGGTTAATATACAGTGGTTTTGTAATCAGTTTGGCACAGTACAGCAACAAGTCTACTCTCTGGACTGGTTACTGTACTGTGGTTGTTTAATCAGTTTTGCACAGTACAGCAACAACTCTACTCTCTGTACTGCTTACTGTACTGTGGTTGCTTAACGTACTCAATCTTCAATGCTTTACAATATTTAGCGAAAATCTCATTTTTTCTAACTAACCAATGAAATTGTTCATTGTTTACAGTTTTGTAATAACCAGCTATTGGTAAATGTTGATAATTGAGATTCTAAAGGTGTGTTCAAACTACGGCCCCCAATCCAATTTTTATAGGCCCGCAGGAAAATTCTGAAATTATAATTGAATATGGCCCGCATAAGAAGCTTGAGCTCATGTTGCACTTCTCAGTTTCAATGCTAGATGGAGCCACCAGAGAAACGGTGCTTCTCCACCAATCAAAATTTAGAATCTAAAGGCTTCAAGGCCATAAGTCAATGTTAAGCGTGGCACATTTGATGAAACTTCTGGAAACTAAAACCATTTTTCTGGTGAAATAAACAAATAAATAAGATGATAACGAGTAATTTGCCTAATGACAAAAAATTGAAAACATCCAATTAGTGTGTCATGAGGAATAAAATATAGTTTGCGTGTTTTCCGCTAGGTGATGCCTGTTCGACCATCAAGCTGTCTGACCAGTGGCGATTTGAAGCTGAAATGCAAAAATCCTGCCTACCAAGAAGTTATTTCTCTTGCTGGTCATCGCAAAGTCTCTTCGCTCAATGTCAAACTGGAACCAGGAAGAACTGGGCCAGGGAGAAGTCGTTCAAGGAAGCTTCGTGGACATCGAAACGACGTCACATCCGCCTACGATCCAGCAAAGGACGCATTTGCACCAAAAGATGTAGTTGCTAAGGAATACTACGTGCCACAAGTACGTGGCGGCAATCACATACCATCAGGACCAGTATCGCATCGGTCTGGACCAGCTAGAAATCCCTTTGGTTCCTCAGTGGGACATCGTTCGGGCCCTGTCGGACATCGTTCCAATTCTGCAGGACGTCGTATCGGCCCCCTAGTGGGCAGACTCGAAACAAGTTCCAACGCGGCTTCGTCCGTCGTTAGATCATCTGGAAAAAGACCAGAAAAATTACTACCATTTCAAGCGACATCTGGTGTACAAGTTTTTGACAAAACAAACCATGGTGCTCCGTTGTATAACACCAGGGGATAATGGCAGATAAAAAAATGGACGCAAAGGTTTTAGTGAAGCATCATTTTCCACGCCGCGTCACAGCGCCATCTCATGGTAACCTTCACAAACTTGCGCGACATTTGTAAAAAAATGGATTCATTTGTAAGGAGAAAACTGCGAATTATTATTGTAATGTGTAATAGTGTACAAAATATTACAAAATAAAAATAAGTGCTCTATAATGGCAGGTTCTTGTTGATTATTTTAGGAAATCAAATGTCTAAGGCCAATGGATAAAGAATAATTTATTAACGTATGTTTAATTTTTGTATGAAATGTATTAAATAAACTATGTAAAAAGTGACGAATCCTGTTTTATCAGAATTTTATACATTATAATAGGATGGTCCACAAGCATCTGCTAAGGTGGAGAAAAACAACAATTAAACTTGTTACTTCAAAGTATTGCCATAAAAGTGAAACGAAACAAAACGAAACAAAGTAAAACAAAATAAAACTATCTACTTTACTCTTACTTACTTACTTACTTACTTACTTACTTACTTACTTACTTACTTACTTACTTACTTACTTACTTACTTACTTACTTACTTACTTACTTACTTACTTACTTACTTACTTACTTACTTACTTACTTACTTACTTACTTACTTACTTACTTACTTACTTACTTACTTACTTACTTACTTACTTACTTACTTACTTACTTACTTACTTACTTACTTACTTACTTACTTACTTACTTACTTACTTACTTACTTACTTACTTACTTACTTACTTACTTACTTACTTACTTACTTACTTACTTACTTACGTACTTACTTACTTACTTACTTACTTACTTAACATGGTCCACAACCATGAAGAGAGTCAGTCGAAATCACGTGACTGACACTCCAAATAGAGACGTCCTTTTCTTAGTGGGCCCAGAAGTTTTTAGGATCTTGAAGCCATAATTTTTTCTGGACCAAACAGTACGGCGTGTAAGCATGAAACAGTGCAGCATGTAAGCATGAAACAGTGCAGTATGTAAGCATGAAACAGTACAGCATGTAAGCATGAAACAGTGCAGCATGTAAGCATGAAACAGTGCAGCATATAAGCATGTAAAATTAGATCTCTATAACTTTAGTACAAAAGTAAACTAATGACTAAAAATGCAGAATTATACTTTTGTCCGATTTTAAAAATATGGTATGTAAAATTTAGTGTAGGGAAAAACGAATGCAGTGGTTGCTTTGATGGAGTATTTGCCTAAAAGGGCATTTAGAACATCCTAAGGGGTCATTGACCCATGTCTAGAAAAGATTGTTTGGTATGAAACTAAGATAGTGTTCTTCTGAGATCTGCCATAATCGTAAATGAAATCAAAATGTCAATAAATCTCAAAAATTATTTTCCTTCAAAAGCTTTCGTTCTCTCGGATTTCATCAGCTTCACAGAAAGATAGAATAATAAAAAAACTACAGATGAAACTACACATAAAATAAATGTGTACAATCTCAGTAAATTAAAGGGTATTATTCATGTACCCAACAGTAAACAGTAATGCCTACGTCACAAGTGGGATGCAAGCAATTTGAAAAGCGGGGAGTGTTGGCACAATTGAAATCATGGAGCTTTTGCGCATCCTTATCCTTGTGAAAGAAAGTATGAAGTACTTTTATCACTGTCAACTCTCATTGGTCCGAGCCACAGAAGGTGACAGCACTACAAAACATGTTCTTAATGTTTCATTTAGATGCCTACAGATGGTGCTGCTATATATATATGATCAGTAGTTTAACTGAAGTCCTACAAAACGATGGCGCCAGTATCAAACGAAGTTTACTAGACTATACTAGAACTTTACTAGTACTAGAAATTTTTAGAAATGAAGCCATATTTTACGTGGCCAAGCCTAAATAGATAAATACATTTGGGTAGCTCTTCATGAAGCCAGCAATTAGAATGAACACAACATTCTGGACAAATTATATCCGTCAAAATATTATACTTAAGGTATCATTTTAAGCAAAATATTATATAATCGTTATCAAACTCATTATCAACAACATTATTAGCAAAATATCAATGCATCAACAAACAAGTTTTTTTGTCCAATTTTTTAACGAGGTTTCGGTTTCCCGGATTTTTTTATTTTACATTTTTTTATTTTTTTTGTTTTACATTTTTTTGATTTTTTTTTGTTTTACTTTTTTTAATTTTTTTTAATTTTTTTAATTTTCGGTCCGATTTTTTTACGAGCTTTGGTTTGCTCCTCCATTTTCTTCTAATCCTGAAAAACACAGAAAAATCCAAAACTTAGACAAAACTGATAATTATATAAATTAGTAGTACACATTAACTTCACATTAAAAATTATAATAGCTTAAGTAATACACATACAATAGATAACAGTAGTCATAAATTACAATACTGTGTTTGTTTTGTTAAACAGAAACGAGCAACCGATACTAGTTACTACTGACGTATGATTAATTATGCACAGAGACCCACTCGCAGTGAAGCCAAACTATTGAAGTTTAGTGAAGCCGGGGACTCAAGAAGCCACTGTAGCGTAAGCAATAAAAATTCGAAGTTAGTTGTTTACCGAAGGTCTAAAAAAGGGAAGAGGGTTTTTTTGTAACAGGTTGGTCTTTCCGTCAACTAAGCCAGCTAAAGCTAACAATCAATTGAGTGTCTTCCATTCATTCTTAAACTTGCAAATTATCGTGGGACATCATCATTATATTCGGCATACTTTACGTACAATAGCTGGACGCCATCTTTAATTCTCCTCTCTAGATTCTATATATGAAGGTGACAGCATGAACCAATGGTGTAATCGCTTGCAGGAAACTATCCTTCTGGTACATGCTGGTATATCTGATTTGACAGAACTGATCAAATAAACTATCCTATTTCCAATTTCCTAATTCCATAATTTTTAATCATTTTCTGTAGAAATTTTTTAGGAGTTTAGCAAAAGCAACGCCATGAAGCGACTAGTGTCATATTTGCGTCCTCTCCCCTGAATGTTTGTGTCTCGTCACGTGGAAAAACTACGAGAAATTTTAGTACATACACTACACTGAAACTACCATGTACAATAAAGAAGTTATTTGAAACCAAGTCTTACCATTGCCTATACATTCACCTGGCCTGGCAGCGACCACCCGAAAATGGTCGCTGCCAGCCTCTCATTCATTTGCCTTTCCTTTCCTTTTCCTCATACTTTTCCTTTCCATCCTACAAAAAACAAAAAAAAACATCTTAGTAAATTCTCCAGTCTAAAAAGCATCGTGCCGTTGTAGTGTAGGGTTTAGCATGGCGTCCGGGAGAGAAGAAGACGGAGGTGCGAGTCCCAGTGCAGATGTGAAACTGCTTGAGACTTACTAATTAACATTTTGCTTACAGCAGAATCTTCTTGATATACACCCGGTCTTTATTTTTATTTATTTATTATTAGTCTTCCGTTTAGGACCAGAGGGTCCCGAAGCACAGGACTAGATGGTCACGAAGCAAAGGGCCAGAGGGTTACGAAGCACAGGACCAGAGGGTCACGAAGCACAGGGCCAGAGGGTCACGAAGCACAGGGCTAGAGGGTCACGAAGCACAGGGCTAGAGGGTCACGAAGCACAGGACTAGAGGGTCACGAAGCACAGTGCCAGAGGGTCACGAAGCACAGGGCCAGAGGGTCACGAAGCACAGGGCCAGAGGGCCACGAAGCCCGGGGCAGAGGGTCACGAAGCACAGGGCTAGAGGGTTACGAAGCACAGGGCCAGAGGGTCGCGAAGCACAGGGCTACATGGTCACGAAGCACAGGGCCCTAGGGTCACGACGCACAGGGCCAGAGGATCACGAAGCATAGGGCTAGAGGATCACGAAGCACAGGGTCAGAGGGTCACAAAGCACGGGGCTGGAAGGCACGAAGCACAAGGCCAGAGGGTCACAAAGCACTGGGTTAGACGGTTACGTAGCACAAGGTCAGAGGGTCACGAAGCACAGGACTAGATGGTCACGAAGCACAGGACTAGATGGTCACGAAGCAAAGGGCCAGAGGGTTGCGAAGCACAGGGCCAGAGGGTCACGAAGCACAGGGCCAGAGGGTCACGAAGCACAGGGCCAGAGGGCCACGAAGCACAGGGCCAGAGGGTCACGAGGCACAGGACTAGAGGGTCACGATGCACAGGGCCAGAGGGTCACGAAGCACAAGGCCAGAGGGTCACAAAGCACAGTGCCAGAGGGTCACGAAGCACAGGGCCAGAGGGTCACGAAGCACAGGACCAGAGGGTCACGAAGCACAGGGCCAGAGGGTCACGAAGCACAGGACCAGAGGGTCACGAAGCACAGGGCCAGAGGGTCACGAAGCACAGGACCAGAGGGTCACGAAGCACAGGGTTCAAAGGGCCACGAAGCACACAGGATCGTCCCCAAACAAAGGAATATTGTGACTCGAGCGTAAAAAAGAAATATAACCTCAACAGATATTAAAGTTTTTTACCGTATTATTATGATTACAGAAAGAATTTGTCGTTAATTTTGTATTAAATTAGCAGATTATAAAACTGACAATCATCTGCAAAGACGTACAAAGACATCATGGGAATTACGATTTACCGAGGACCCAGCTTTGGATAACAAAGACAGCAACAAAATGAACAAATGTCTGAACAGTTTGGTGTTTTTTATTTTTAAAATTTATCTGAAAGAACTACTCACTTCCTTCCTTTCATCATGCTCTTCCATCTGTCCCATTACTACGCTGCACGTTGAACACACATCCTGATCAAAAATTACGAATGAAAGTTTGTAAACGACTTAACCCATAACCGACCAAGGTGGAGTAAAAATTACCCCAGGAGTATTTGCTCACATTTTTATATTGATGCCTCAACGAAACATTTTCAAACTAATAGTGATTAAATATTGTTCGATTTGTTTCTAATCGTACAAAATGCAAGACTTATTTGGAAATAAATCCCAATTTGTCTGTGCATCCAATGTATGGGAAGACAGAGTTACCTGAGCACAAACGTATAATCATCACAAGAATAAGGGTCTCATCACACAATCTAGCTATAGAAACAGGTCGTTGGACAAATGTACCTCGTGAGCGCAGGTTCTTGTGGAGTTGTGTCTTTGTGGAGAAATTCAGACAGAAGAGCATTTTTGTGCGAGTGCCATGAAAATGCACCTTATAGATCACTGTACGCATTAAATTATAGTAATATTGCAAATTTGTTTGATGGAGAATTAATGTCAATAGGTAGTTTCATTTACGACTGTATGCATAGATTTTTGAATTAAATAGTATAGCTTTGTTAGCGGACATATAACCGCATCGCTGTGATTATCATATAGGTAAATATTTGTTTATCACATGTGTACAAATGCTTAGTTAATAGTTTTTTTCGGTTCATGGAGTTTACAAGTAAATTTGTATATCTGTGTATATACCTTGTGAAGCTATGTTGAGTCAAATTGTTAGTATGATCTGGAAATCATTAACCGAGTTCTGCCTGCTGACAAAACCATCGGGTATGCGTCGAGTTTGTAATTTTCCTGTTGGAAATTTGATTTTCAGAAATAAAATATCTATCTATCTATCTATCTATGCAACCCTACCTTGGTTTTGTTGAAAAGTATCATTCGTGATTTTTTACAAAGCACAAGTACCAGATACTACCTGCCTGGGGTAAATTATTACTCCGTTTGGTGTTTAGTGTAAAACCTCTTGGTTGGCTAAGAGTTAATAATAATGATAAGAAAATCGACAATAAATTATTATTAATCCAATGATAACGATAACAATGCTGAATTGTGAGGTTTAATTGCCATTGCTAGAGTAATGTTAATTAATTTAAGGTAGAAGATAAACTAGACCAGGATAGGACAAGATCAAACACGAATTTGTTATATCCTCTTCTGATAAGTTTGTTGACCTGGTAAGAAAAGACAGGCAAGACGAAAGCAAAACTTACTACTCTATTTCTTCTTTTGATCTTCCTTCTTATCCATCTTACAATTCTCTCGCAACAACATCTTCTTCGCCTTCCATCCACTCCCTGCTCTGCCCACGCCAATTTGCTTTCTTCATTCATCGTTAATCTCTTTTATAGCTTTTGTCGCCCCGTTTATGCTGAATGCTGTGACTTAGTAACGGCATTCATACGTCACAAAGTGACGTCACGTGGCAGCTGACGCGTCATTGCGTATTATTAGGCGTTAAACGTATCAGACTTACATACATCCCAGGGAGAACACTTTTCTCGGATTCTTTATTTAACAAAGTTGGTTTTCCCATTTCTGGATAAGTGGTGAGGGAATTTCTAACTCGTGAAATTTGTGCCTAATACGATGAGGCATAAATCTATTACATTTTTAAATTTAAGTAAATTTACAAAAAAATAATTTATTTTAAAAAATATTTATTAATTAATTTTAAATCACTAATACTACTATCACTTTAAATCTAAATGAAAATTATGTATATAGTAAAGAGAACCTGTTAAAACATGTTAAATGTCAGATAATTATGCTAAGAAGAGTATGATGAAGCCAAACCCAAATAAGGAAATTAAGGTGCAGTACCACGTGACTGTCCATTTGTCAGACTCCCAAATAAGGAAATTAAGGCGCGGTGTCACGTGACTGCCCATTTGTCAGACTGCGCACGCAGCTGGCAGGGATGCCGTGAAGCCACCCGCCGCAAGGCTTTTGATTAGACTCCTCACTGATGAACAGGACGTCTCATAGATCAGGGGCTTTTGGCATTGCTATACATTTATTATATTGTGATGTTACTTAGTAAAAGTGTTATTTCCTAATCCAAG
>JAQGDQ010000501.1:85000-96598 GCA_030141605.1 Tubiluchus corallicola | reverse complement strand
TTTAACAAGTAAAAAATGTACGCCGGAAAAACGTTTATGTAATGAGGAGATTAAACAATTACTTGTGGTGTGTTAAAAACACTATTAACCTGGGTCACTATTAATTATACATGTATTGGCACAGCGCTTATATTCAAGAAGGCTGCACAATTGCTTATTGTGTAACACTTTGCACCTGTTTATTATGTGGCACTTATATAAACTCCGTGATCGACAACTGCCTGTGGTGTGTTATAAAATACACCCTTTACATGGATATGAAAGTATACAGATTTTCCGAGGAGAAGAATTTTTCCTAAAATGTGACGCCCCTCAAACTTTGGCACCCTAGGCAATAGCTTAGTTAGCCTGTTGGTTAATACGCCCCTGGTTACATCACTGTTTAAACAAACGAAATGCAAGCTACTAGCAGTATCACGAAGTACATCAACAGCAAAAGATTGCAGTATCAAAGTCCAGCAGTTTTAGCAGTTCCGGTGACTCTCGCTGGAATAACTTCGCTAAACTTTCTATTGTGACAGAGAAATCTTGTGAATTCGATTAAACAACAATTATGCCACCGTAAGAAGTTTCGAAATTGATGTTTGAACCAATGCGTTCGTGTACATGAGGGAAAAAAGTGACATCGTTTTAGGGCCACACTAAAATCGAACTAAAAGGTGATTTAGACTTTTTTGGAACATTTTCGATGTCAACGATTTGGTAAACTATATAAGTTTTTTTGAGAAATAAAGATAAAATAAAGATAGTCAGTTCTTGCTTGCCATAATTTTGAATACCAGACGTGCATTTGATTATCTCGTTGAATAAGGCCATGTTACAACTGTAACTTTATTCACAGAGAAATTATTTTTTATATCATCATCATCATCATCATCATCATCATCATCATCACCATCATCATCATCTCTGGAGTCACCCGTCGTTTGACATGAGCTTCCTGATCACTTTACTCCATGCTGCCCTGTCACCCACAACCTCCCGTGTCTCTGTGTTTTTGATGGTATCTAATGGTGTGTTGATAAGATCTTTTTGGATGAAATTGATGTAAGTCAGCAGCTGTCCTCCTCTTTATCATCATCATCTCTGGAGTCACACGTCTTCTGACGTGACCCTCCTGATCACTTTACTCCATGCTGCCCTGTCACCCTCAACCTCCCATGTCTCTGTATTTTTGATATCTAATGATGTGTTGATAAGATCTTTTTAGATGAAATTGATGTAAGTCAGCAGCTTTCCTCCTCTTTATCATCATCATCATCATCATCTTCTCTGGAGTCACACACCGTCTGACATGACCCTCCTGATCACTTTACTCCATGCTGCCCTGTCACCCTCAACCTCCCATGTCTTTGTATTTTTGATGGTATCTAATGGTGTGTTGATAAGATCGTTTTGGGTGAAACTGATGTAAGTCAGCAGCTGTCCTCCTTGTGGTTTCTTTTCTTTCTGCAGTGCTTCTTTGAAGACTAATTTTAATGTGCTGCCATCTGGTAGTCTCTGATGTTCTATTCATTTTAATCTTCTCCTTTTGGTTTTAACTGTCCTTTCCTCTGCCTTGACTTTATTATGCAGATCTCCTTGTTTGATGTTTTCTTTGGACATTTTATTCCTAGAACAGGGGTGTGCAAATTATCTGACTAGCTGGGCCACATTAAACTTTCTCGCAATTCCTGTGGGCCACGGGCAGTTTGATCAAGGAGCCAAGTACAGAAAGGCCTAATAACGATTTTTTTGCATCCGACCTGCGTACATCATTACTACTACACTCAAGAAACTATTTTAGAAGTTATTAAAATTTATATTACAAACCATATATTTCTACTTTCAGGACAGATAGTGGTAATTTCATTACAATGCATATTAGTAATGTGTATCACACAGTCTGTGTAGTACAGTGAAATTAAGCTACAACCGTCTTGTAAGGGTTAATGGCATCCGATCTAGTAGAAAAAACTACCCGCACTATCTTTGGGATCGTGGCACGGACTTCAGCTGGATACGCTCAATTAATCGCCAGGGCCGCACTTTCATTAGGTTCACAAATCTCTTCGCGGGCCGCACAAATTCTCTCGGTGGGCAGCAAGTGGCCCGCGGACCGCAATTTGCACACCCCTGCCCTAGAACGTTCCTGTAGTTTCTTCTTTATATTAATTCCACATCCTGGATTTCTGAATTAAGCAGCAAAATTATGCATTACAATGTACAATTTATGCTTTGCATGGCTTATAGGCTTATGTACATCGAGAATCGTTTCTGTTATCGTATCGATTGTATGGGTTTTGTAAATTTTAACTACGTAAGTATTAACTAATGAACTAGTCGTATTTATGAATGAACTATTTTGAGTTATTACATACTCGAACTAACTAATTGTCTATTTCATTACTGCACATAGTGGAAATACTGTGATCCGTAATAGTTACTGTGTTGTAAATCCACTCAAAATAAATAAAGTTTTTATATAGTTTCTTCTTTGAAACGTATCAATTTCTGATTTGTGTTTTGCTTTGTTTGTCCATAATTACGACTTGTAGACAAAACAAAGTTTCCACAAATGTAGTAAAGGTTCTTAATTATTTTTTGTATTTTTTATATTTATATTATATATTATTTTTTATATATTGACATGGTTTATACCGCAAGAGTTACTCTTAACCCATAAGTAGTTTGTTGTCATATGAAAAAATGGTATCAGTTATGCACGTTGTTCTTAGAGATTGGCAGATTTGACAGCACTCTGAAGTTCAAACAATAAACAGTATGGCGAAGTCATTGTTGCTGTTCGTTTTGGCATTGATTTTTTTGCAAACAAACTCCGCTAAGTATTGCATTCCGGGTGAGAAGTGCTGGCCCAGTGATGCAGAAATTCAGAAATTTCGACAAAATCTTTCGGACGGAGCGTCGGTATTAACGAGAGACATGGGAGCTCTTTTCCAGCAGAAAGACCACATGAACAATCCAAGAGAAAAGAGGTAAACGTTGATAAAGAAATCGTAAGATCATGAATTCTTTCAGAATGTCTCAGTTTGAGTTTAAATGACGATCGTTCTTATTTGGTTGACACTAGAAATCTAGATTAACAATAGTCTGGTGACATTTTAATAATTTAGAGCCTGCAGTTTGGAATGCGTTGCGCAAAAACAGGCGCTGTACCTCTCAGTTCAGATATATTAGTTTGTGAAGAACTACACACGTTCGACAGCTCATGCGGGAGCACAACGGTAAATTTGAATTTTTATCTTAAAACTTGCCGAATTTTAGCACAACACACTGAATATCTTACAGTAGCACTGTACTTCAATTTTCACTTTTGCAAACACGTGCACGATTTTTGCTGTTGAAAATTATAATAGTTTGTGATGTCATCAATAGTTGAACTCATCTGCCGTTAATTAAGTTTTAAATCTATTATCTAATTATCAGAAACGTTTTGACATTGTGTTAAAATGTCTAGTTTTTACCCTACTTGGAAATGGGGTAATGTATGAAAAATCATTTTGTCTTCATTTAAGTTGACATCTTCTTCTTCTTCTTCCCAGCTTTTCCCTATGCGGGGTCGCCGTTGTGAATGAGTCTTCTCCACGCATTCCTGTTGTTGACCATCTCTTCATTTATGTCTTCCCTTCCCACATGATCTTCACCGACTCTTCTTTTCAGGTGTCCATACCATCGCAATCTTGCGAGGCTTCCACTACTTTTACTGTTCCTCTGATATTATTATTTCTAATTTTATCTCTTCTTGTTATTCCCACCATCCATCTCAACATCCTCATCTCCACCCATTCTCTTCGGTCTTCTTTAGAGAAGCTGCTTCCAGCCCATAGATTAGAGCGGGTCTGACCACTTCTTTGTGGACTTTACCTTTAAGTCTCACCGACTCATTCATAGAAGGTTTTGCCGCAGTTTTTACAGGCGGATGCCCTTCCTGACCCTAACCCTCCCTATTTATCCGGGCTTGGGACCGGCACTAAGTTGGGTTGGCTTGCCAACCCCCCCCCCCCCCCAGTGGCTAGGTTCTTCATTTAAGTTGACATGATATGACAATATTATAACTTGGTTCTATTGGAAGCAACATTAGTTGTTTTGTTTTTCTAAAGGCAACCAGCACTGATTGTATTAGCAACTGAAACGAGTGACGTGCAAAAGGCAGTCTTGTTCGCTTTGAAGTTCAACATTAAAATGACGGCATATTCGTCTGGTCACTCCTACATTGGACGTTCAGCAAATGATGATGGTGTTATAATTAACTTGAGTGAGATGAAGGCAGCCACAGTTTACACAAACGACTACGAGGTGTCGCCAAAAACAGGAGCTTACGTAGTGGCGCAGCCTGGCGTCACAAATTACCAGCTGCATGAAGAGGTTAGTACGTACGTTAGCCTAACTCGCTTTTGGCAATGATTGACACCACTGTAACAAGTATAACTATTAATAACAATACCTAGCCTGAAATGTAAACATTTTTTCAATCTCTTTAAAAAATTAAAGATAATAAAGATTTTTAGTTACGTTCTTGCAATCTTAACATCTGCATTTGACAAGAAGAAACTTTGTGTATTTTTTACACGTTAGACGTTGACTTTTTAGTTTCTCACTTAAAAATGTTTTGATGAAATTATTTTTTCAGTTTTTCTTATCCTCATTGTCTTACTGGAATCTCGTTATGAAACTTACTACTAAGTGAAATAAAACAAACAAAACCTCTCCACAAGTTTAAAATTTATAAAATATCAATATAACAGGTTTCAACTTGCAAATCTTATACCAATTACATAGATTCAACCTTCATCTAACCCAGCCTCTGATCTGTACAAAATGAGTAAAAATACAAAATTTATGTAATGTAATTCCTTGTTATGTTAATCGTGCCATGTCAAATGTACAAGCATATATAGTGCAAATGTCATGTAAGATTTAATGTAATATTGTTTCGTAAAGATATTTTAATATCGTGTTTGTAAATATGTCCATTTTTTGTATATAATTAGACCATAGTTTTACACTTTAGTTTTGCATAATCTGCACTGGACACATTTATTAAAATGAGTGAACCATTTTAATGACAGATAAAGAATTAATATATACTGGCTGTGGATAACTTTGTCTTTTTGCTGTCGCTGTTGCTGCCACTGCTGTTGTTGTTGTGTCCCTTTCATCTCTTCAATTTTTACAGGCTCACAAACACGGAATGCTGGCGCCTGGTGGCAGTTGCCCGACTGTTGCCATGGGTGGTTTCCTCATGGGTGGTGGACACAGTCCAAACACTAGAACACTTGGATTAGGTGCTGACAACCTTCTAGGTGCAACTCTAGTCACTGCTGATGGAAGCATTGTTACAGTGAATGCAAGCACGCTAGTAAAGGAAGACAAAAGTGGGAAGGTAGGATGTGTTGAAGAAACTAAAAGCACAACAGTAAAGGAAGACAAAAGTGGGAAGGTAGGATGTGTTGAAGAAACTAAAAGCACGCTAGTAAAGGAAAGCAAGAGTGGGAAGGTAGGATGTGTTGAAGAAACTAAAAGCACGCTAGTAAAGGAAGACAAAAGTGGGAAGGTAGGATGTGTTGAAGAAACTAAAAGCACGCTAGTAAAGGAAGACAAAAGTGGGAAGGTAGGATGTGTTGAAGAAACTAAAAGCACGCTAGTAAAGGAAGACAAAGATGGGAAGGTAGGATGTGTTGAAGAAACTAAAAGCACGCTAGTAAAGGAAGACAAAAGTGGGAAGGTAGGATGTGTTGAAGAAACTAAAAGCACGCTAGTAAAGGAAGACAAAAGTGGGAAGGTAGGATGTGTTGAAGAAACTAAAAGCACGCTAGTAAAGGAAGACAAAAGTGGGAAAGTAGGATGTGTTGAAGAAACTAAAAGCACGCTAGTGAAGGAAGACAAAAGTGGGAAGGTAGGATGTGTTGAAGAAACTAAAAGCACGCTAGTAAAGGAAGACAAAAGTGGGAAGGTAGGATGTGTTGAAGAAACTAAAAGCACGCTAGTGAAGGAAGACAAAAGTGGGGAGGTAGGATGTGTTGAAGAAACTAAAAGCACGCTAGTAAAGGAAGACAAAAGTGGGAAGGTAGGATGTGTTGAAGAAACTAAAAGCACGCTAGTAAAGGAAGACAAGAGTGGGAAGGTAGGATGTGTTGAAGAAACTAAAAGCACGCTAATAAAGGAAGACAAAGATGGGAAGGTAAGATGTGTTGAAGAAACTAAAAGCACGCTAGTAAAGGAAGACAAGAGTGGGAAGGTAGGATGTGTTGAAGAAACTAAAAGCACGCTAGTAAAGGAAGACAAAAGTGGGAAGGTAGGATGTGTTGAAGAAACTAAAAGCACGCTAGTAAAGGAAGACAAAAGTGGGAAGGTAGGATGTGTTGAAGAAACTAAAAGCACGCTAGTAAAGGAAAGCAAAAGTGGGCAGGTAGGATGTGTTGAAGAAACTAAAAGCACGCTAGTAAAGGAAGACAAGAGTGGGAAGGTAGGATGTGTTGAAGAAACTAAAAGCACGCTAGTAAAGGAAGACAAAAGTGGGAAGGTAGGATGTGTTGAAGAAACTAAAAGCACGCTAGTAAAGGAAAGCAAAAGTGGGAAGGTAGGATGTGTTGAAGAAACTAAAAGCACGATAATAAAGGAAGACAAAAATGGGAAGGTAGGATGTGTTGAAGAAACTAAAAGCACGCTAGTAAAGGAAGACAAAAATGGGAAGGTAGGATGTGTTGAAGAAACTAAAAGTTGCTTATAATAATTAAATTCGTAAACTATTTTCATTTAGGATTGATTATACTGCATTTGTGTTAATCTTAATCTACCACATTTCTTGAAGAAACTAAAAGCACGATAATAAAGGAAGACAAAAATGGGAAGGTAGGATGTGTTGAAGAAACTAAAAGCACGCTAGTAAAGGAAGACAAAAATGGAAAGGTAGGATGTGTTGAAGAAACTAAAAGCACGCTAGTAAAGGAAAGCAAAAGTGGGCAGGTAGGATGTGTTGAAGAAACTAAAAGCACGCTAGTAAAGGAAGACAAGAGTGGGAAGGTAGGATGTGTTGAAGAAACTAAAAGCACGCTAGTAAAGGAAGACAAAAGTGGGAAGGTAGGATGTGTTGAAGAAACTAAAAGCACGCTAGTAAAGGAAAGCAAAAGTGGGAAGGTAGGATGTGTTGAAGAAACTAAAAGCACGATAATAAAGGAAGACAAAAATGGGAAGGTAGGATGTGTTGAAGAAACTAAAAGCACGCTAGTAAAGGAAGACAAAAATGGGAAGGTAGGATGTGTTGAAGAAACTAAAAGTTGCTTATAATAATTAAATTCGTAAACTATTTTCATTTAGGATTGATTATACTGCATTTGTGTTAATCTTAATCTACCACATTTCTTGCATTTGAGAAAAAAATGCTACTGTAAAAGGCAACAAGTTTTTAATACCGATGACAAATTTTTACTTTCTATTGTAAACTCTGATGTGTATTTTAAATCTAAATTTTCTTAAATTATGGGTTAATGTCTTAACTTCTTAATGACATTCTAAATTTTTTGAATGCTTTTACTCACATTTTGTATGTAGTAATTTTTAGTATTTCTAGTTTTAGCCTTTGTCCAGTGTACGTAATATAGCAAGTTCACCAGACATCTGCAGAGAGCCATTATCCAATGTAGCTAAGGCTGGAAGTTCATCAAAACGTCTGCAGAGAGCCATTGTCTAATGTAGTTAAGGCTGGAACTTCATCAAACATCTGTAGAGAGCCATTGTCCAATGTAGCTAAGGCTGGAAGTTCATCAAAACGTCTGCAGAGAGTCATTGTCCAATGTAGCTAAGGCTGGAAGTTCATCAAAACATCTGCAGAGAGCCTTTGTCCAGTGTAGCTAAGGCTGGAAGTTCATCAAAACATCTGCAGAGAGACATTGTCCAGTGTAGCTAAGGCTGGAAGTTCATCAAAACATCTACAGAGAGCCATTGACCAATGTAGTTAAGGCTGGAACTTCATCAAACATCTGCAGAGAGCCATTGTCCAATGTAGCTAAGGCTGGAAGTTCATCAAAACGTCTGCAGGGAGCCATTGACCAATGTAGCTAAGGCTGGAAGTTCATCAAAACATCTACAGAGAGCCATTGACCAATGTAGTTAAGGCTGGAACTTCATCAAACATCTGCAGAGAGCCATTGTCCAGTGTAGCTAAGGCTGGAAGTTCATCAAAACATCTACAGAGAGCCATTGACCAATGTAGTTAAGGCTGGAACTTCATCAAACATCTGCAGAGAGCCATTGTCCAGTGTAGCTAAGGCTGGAAGTTCACCATACACCTAGAGAGACCCATTGTCCAGTTAACGATTTGTTATAATACAGCTAAACAGGCACTGCATTCCCAATCCGCTGTGTGCCTGGAATAAAGGATCTCTTTCTTGTTCCTTTTACAACCTGTAAGCTTTTCGTATGATATCTACTACTGTAGAGTCTGTACGTGTAAAACCGTCTTTTGGAAACAGCTTTTTTATCAGTGAAGATGAATTCATCTTCAACAGAAACGTGCTATAATTGATTTGCTTCCTTTCAGGTTGAGGTAACAGACGACACTGATCTATTCTATGCCATTCGTGGAGGCGGTGGAGTTTTTGGAATTGCAACAGAATACATCGTGCAGTTGCAGTCGGAAAGGGATGGGTACACATCCATGTACTGTAACTTCTATGTCATATCTAAAGACGGCAAGGAAAACTACCTAAAAGACGTGTTGACAGTCTATTTTGAGCAGGTTTTACTTTCCCTGCCACCTGAGTGGGGTGGCTACGTTTTGCTGCAACCTCCCACGTATTCCACAGAATATGGGGTGTTTAACCAGGGAACTGTAACTTTCTTAATGTTGCATAACGGTAAGGCATCGAGAAAAGAAAAGAAACTTTTTGATCCTCTTAAGTACATGGGAGCAAAGTATCGTCCATTTCCCTGCATCTTTCAGAATTATCCAAGCTTTTGGGATTACCAGAAAAACGTTTCGGACATATTGAACGTTCCACTCTACCTTGACGGTCGGTTTTCTCAGCCGGAGTTTTTCACTAGAAACTTTGCAGAAGATCTTTCCGAACTGTTCATAGATGTATCTTTGCGTGGCGAACGCTACGTGTCTGTGAGTTGCATGATGGTCCACCTGGGTGGTGCAGCCAATACAAGCTATGTTAATCAAAGCGATACTCCAATTGGAGTACAGTTTAGAAATGCTTTGTGGCACTCGACGTGTGCTGCCAACTGGTGGGAAGAAGCAGAAGCGGAAGCGCGAAGTGTCCGCTTCATGAACGAAGAATGGCGGCCGATGATGAAGAAGCATGGACGTGGCAGTTACTACAATGAACCAAGTCGAGTTGTGGAAGACATAGCAGAGGAATTCTGGGATGAAACTAAATATGAAAAGTTGTTAGAGATCAAGAGGAAGTGGGATCCGGAGAACAGGTTCACGTGTTGGCAGTGTGTCGGATACTCTAAAGATGGCGCATGTGTTGCTGCACCGTTATTGTCATTGATGACGTCTTTATTTTTGTTTTTCAGATTTTAGACTCTCGGACGATATGTAGGCGAATGATTGCTGACCTTGTAATTTGTGCGAGTTGCATATTGCTAACGAAGCAAATTCTTTAAAATATGTTGCTACTCATATTGTATTTCTGTATATTCATGTTGAAACTTGTAAACTCAAAATTTGCTATAATAAATTGCTATATTTCTGTTATAGCCACCAAGTCTAACAAATGTGTTGGCAGTATTGATATTTCGATATTTTTTCCCAACAGATGGCGCTCTTTCTGCGAAATTTTTATGTTGACCTTTAGCGTTTTCTGCGACACGGAACTTCTGGCGATACTTTGTTGTGAAATCAGGCCTGAGGAAAGAATTGAAAAGCGACAGACGCGTGGGAGGGAGAAACGAGTGGACTTTAAAAAAAGGAAAGAAATGTGAGCAGAGAAGAGTGATAGATGGGAGAGAGAGAGAGAGAGAGAGAGAGAGAGAGAGAGAGAGAGAGAGAGAAAGAGAGTGAGAGAGAGAGAGAGAGAAAGAAAGTGTGTGTGTGTGTGTGTGTGTGTGTGTGTGTGTGTGTGTGTGTGTGTGTGTGTGTGTGTGTGTGTGTGTGTGTGTGTGTGTGTGTGTGTGTGTGTGTGTGAGGGGAGAGAAAGGGGGGGAGATACGCGTCTTAATTTACGATACCACCAGTCTAACTGTAACGGTACAGACAAAGTCTCATACACAGTTATAACACGCTTGCATGTCCCGAGGGGTTCGTATATCAATAGATGCTTGACTCTCACAGTTACGCTAAGCTTTAGTGTCAATCGCTGCGCTTTGCTTCTCTGGACTATCATGTGCGCTAGAAATCTTCTCTGTGTCTTTTCTGCTTGTTGGTTAACAGTTTTTAATTCTCAAGGTAAGAAATATACATTCTTATGCGTTTAAGATGTTGATAAAGGGATAACGGACTTCATATATACGCATACATAACATGTATCTATGTTCTTATGTTCTGTCCGAGTCTTGGCTTTTGAAAGTAGCTTATTACCGTATGTATGTGACTCGATTACCTAATATATTTGCCCTGTCGTTTCTCATCGGAGATAAGTTTTGCAAAAGATCAAAAGAAATTTACAATTTAGTTAAAATCGTCCGTGCAGCTACCTTTTGTACTGTGATCTGTCCAATCGACCAATTTTATAGGAATACCCGCATGTAATATTTTTTTCTTTCGTGCCGGCAGGTGGCACCAGGCGTTTTGTATAAATATAAGTAGCCAATTTTGTTTTCGATTCTCTGGTATCACCATCTGTTAATTTTTAGCGTTTTTAGGGAAATTTTTTACTAAAAGTTAAACTTTGTGTTTTACATAAACGCAAATTTGCACTGGAATAATTCTGTCTAAGATTACTTTATTATTAAAAGAAATATAATTTAGCAGTCATAACTTTGGAGTTGCCATTTTGTTTTTCGTTTGGCAGTATTTTATGGATATGTTTACACTCAATACTAGTGCACTTGGCAACACTAGTGTTATAAAAAGAACATAAATTGATCTTATTCAAATAAGGTTAACCCTTTCAGTCCCAAATTATTTTTTAATAAGAAAAATTTTTTTGGCTTGGTACTTTTGTTCAGTATGTCCATCTTGTTTACACATAATAATTATTTTTTCTACCTGTGCTCGCGTGCTAAATATAGCCTGTATCCCACGGGATGCATTGGGATTCAATGGAAGCATAAAATGTGCTTCATTTTGCAACTGCTGATAATTTTTTAAAGTATTTAAGACATTTAGTATGCATGCTATGCTGATCTGTACAAAGTTGTCTCTAAAGTACTGTACCTTGCGCAGTTTTTTAAGCTATGTAGATTTTCTAGTTTGCCATTTTATCACCATTTTTAGTCTATTGTTATTGGCTGAAATCAAAATAACTATTAACAGATCAAATAACTGTCAGTTTTAAAATTTTATTAATTTCAAAGGCAGAAAATATTCTCGTATCCCACGGGATACAACGGGTATGAAAGGGTTAAAGAAGGAAACATATTTGGTTTAAACATAATTTATTCAAGGCGTAACATATAGGTCTGAAACAGACAGTTTTACAACTGATA
>JAQGDQ010000501.1:80000-82500 GCA_030141605.1 Tubiluchus corallicola | reverse complement strand
ACAGTTTGAGCCTAAAAGCATAGCTTGACAGGCCAAACTGTACGTGGAAATCTTAAAAAAAAAGATTAATTATTGAAATAATGAAATAATGATAATATATACATAAAAGTGGGGGGGGGAGTAGTGAATGAAAGATGAAATGGAGCGAGAACTAAGAAAAACTGTGATCATGATTATAAAGTGTTCAGTAACCTGTTGAGGGTTACGCATTACTAGATATGCGCATTAAAGGACAAGAAAAAGGGTACCTGAAGTAGGTCTCAGGACAAGAAAAGGGGTACCTGAAGTAGGTTTCAGAAAAATCGCCTTAAAAATTATATTACTTTATAGCAATTTTATGCGTATATCTCACGCGCACTGAAAGGAATTTTAGTTTGTTCTGATTTTAAATCTCCTGCAATACTGTTCCGAAGTCGCCTTACTTACATACTTACCTGCAGCACCTGGTATTCCTTGTCGGTAACCCATCCAAGTACTAACCCCCCTCTTCGTTGCTTAACTTCGGTGATCAGACGAGAACCCTTGTCATCAACCTGTTTTGAACAACCGGTATTTTCAACGCCGTAATTGTGTATAAGCAGATGCTCGTGATCTACAAGAATTGCAAACTTGCTACGTAGGAACACGTAGTCATGCGTATAAATTGTCCTCAAATACCAGTAAAATCCACACTAAGTTTCGTTTATTAACAATCAGTATACAAATCAGTAACAACAGTATACAAACATGTTTAATATTAGCCTATATCGATTCGATTTTTTTTTTACTTTTTCAAGAACGGTAGTGAACGAGTTAAAAAAAGACAAAAATTCGGATTTCCGTGATGAGTAATCTAGCTTGTCGCCTAGAATTCACAAATATACGGAAATTTTGCTGTATCACACGAGAAGTCATTCCACGTGTTCCCATTTGCCCGCAAGATGGCGCAGCTTTCGCCATCGCCGTAATTATCTGGTTGGCCATCTGCTACATCCCAAGAAGTAAAAAGGGCAGGTCCACCTGTTGCAAACCACCTCCAGTCACCCTCCTCGTGTATGTCCATTAAACCAATCCAAAAATGCTCACCAGCTTTACTAAAAACAAAATATAATTAATATTAAATTTGGTTATTTACCATTATATTTTCATATAATATAACAGTTATTTAACTTTTATACATTCCACAGCAATTATAACGTACTTTACCACTCCCATGAAACACTAAAATAACAAATATTACCAGTGATTTTTTTGGAATTTTTTTTGCTCAAACA
Source organism: Tubiluchus corallicola (assembly GCA_030141605.1). Taxonomy (NCBI): domain Eukaryota; kingdom Metazoa; phylum Priapulida; class Priapulimorpha; order Priapulimorphida; family Tubiluchidae; genus Tubiluchus; species Tubiluchus corallicola. Next base: position 81,247 of record JAQGDQ010000501.1, on the reverse strand, counting down.
GCCTGCAGAAAAAACGTTCTGACGGCACCTGGTGGGACTCTCGAAGGGAGATATACATCTCTTTAGAAAGAGGAAGAACAGGGCTATACGATGATGTGGGCTATGTATTAGGACACGTCCATCAAGAGCAGTGACGACGAGTTAATTAGATGTTCTATTTTTGGCAATTTTCGCTTGGAAAACTGCTGACGCAAAGCCATTGTTGTGACGTCATCCATTATACTCTGCCTGTAACTTTAATTCAGTGAAAGCTTCTGGCTTTGCGTTAGATAAACAGACAAACACTAGGTAGAATGTTTGCGCATATTGGATTATGAGTGGATTTATAAGCAAAATTTTTTTGCGGGGCCTTTGCTAGTTATTATTATTATTGTTATTATTATTATTATTATTATTATTATTATTATTATTATTATTATTATTATTATTATTATTATTATTATTATTATTATTATTATTATTATTATTATTATTATTATTATTATTATTATTATTGTTATTATTTATTCTTATTACCACGCTCCAGGCAGGGCAACAGCAGGTACCATTTTTAAAGTCTTGCTATGATCGGCCGCTGTATCGAACTCACGACCTCCCAGACGGAAAGTGGACGTGCTATCACTAGACCAAACAGAGACATAATATATTTAAATAAGAAAAGTTTGAGAATTCTAGTAAAAATTAATAAAGAGGTTTTACTTTGAAAGTATCGCTGACACATTTTTCACAGAAATAAAACGATTGAAATTTTTAGCTCTGGTTTCGTGGAATTGGCAAAGATATGACGGCTGGTTTAACAATCTTGCCCATCCAGGCTGGGGATCATCAGGTGAGTGTCATACAACTAAAATAAGGTGAGATTGACCTTTCACCTTTGACATTTGCCTTCTGACCTTCTAGTACGTCTCTTTCACGTGTGAAAAAAAATCACGAAAATTCCAGGGCAGTATAACAGTAAACTAATTACGGACTCTGTTTAGCAGCTGTGACTAATAAAATTGTTCTGTGTTTTTCTATGCTACAAGGTTAATGTTAGATCGTTTGCTAGATTTAAAGAAAAACCGGGTTAATGTTAGATCCTTTGCTACATTTAAATAAAAACCGGACGATTGTTTAGACTCAATCTCATTTTAATTTACTGTCCAAAATATACATTTCCTTCCTATAAAAGTTTACAATTGTTCCTTATATTTGAATAATTAGCTTAGAAAGTTAATTAATGGCAACCGAACGCAGCTATTGCTTAC
>JAQGDQ010000501.1:0-75000 GCA_030141605.1 Tubiluchus corallicola | reverse complement strand
ATGTTGTTTTTCTGAACATTAAAATATTCTCTTTTCTCTTTTGTGTTTTGAACCATATATAAGTATGTTTAATGTTTGACTATGTTTGACGACTGGTTTTTGTTTTTTGTTTTTTTTTGCTGTTGTTGTATTTTTGTTTTTTGTATTTCTGGACGTTCATGTATTTTTTAACAGTTGTGTTCTGCTGTCATTAGCGTCTTTTTGTTTACTGTCTTTCTGAGGAGGGTGGTCGCCACCCTTTCTCCCATGTTCATTTGTATTTTTGTGTATTTTTATTGTCAAATTATTGTAAATTTATGTAGAAAAACAAAAAAAATTACTAATTACTAAATTATCAATTGACTGGAGCCTCTACTCATGCGACAATTCCGTCTAATAATGAGCTTTTATTTTCTACTCTTTTCTTTATTCTGTTTTCTTCAGGTCTCGGAGATTACAGAGTAAATCAGCATCCTGGTTTACTCGCCTTCAGTATAATGTGGTTTCGCTACCATAACGTTCTTGCAAAGCGGATTCAAGAGCAGAACCCTTTCCTGTCGGACGAGGAGGTGTTCAATCTAGCACGGCGCAGAGTTATAGGCACATTGCAGGTAAGAAGAAACTGTTTGAATTCTCCTTTAAACACTTGATGTTCGGTTAATTCAGCCTGGTATCTGAATTGTCTGTTGAAAGATTTTGGTTAAAATTCAAGCTCAGTATTAATTCTTTAAGTTTTATTATATTGATATAGCTCAAAATTCAATAATGATGACGATGATGATGATGATGATGGTGATGTTGATGATGATGATAATGGTCATAAGAGTAGTAAATAATAATAATAATAATGATAATAATAATGATGATGATGATGATGATGATGATGATGATGATGATGATGATGATGATGATGATGATGATGATGATGATGATGATGATGATGATGATGGTGGTGGTGGTGGTGGTGGTGGTGGTGATGATGATGATGTTGAGGAGGACGACGACGACGATGATTATAATAATAATAGTAATAATAACAATAACAATAAATAATGGTAATGGTAATGGTAATGGTAATGGTAATGGTAATGGTAATGGTAATGATAATGATAGTGATAGTGATAATGATAATGATAATGATAATGATAATGATAATGATAATGATAATGATAATGATAATGATAATGATAATGATAATGATAATGATAATGATAATGATAATGATAATGATAATAATAATAATAATAACAATAACAACAATAACAACAATAATAATAATAATTATTATTATGATAATAATAATAAAAATGATAATTAAATAATAACGTGTTTTCTACCCACTATCAACACCTTCTTAAACATAATCAATAAAATCTTAATTTCTAGATTATTATTAATGATTTTACCAAAAGACATATAATTGAATTTTATTACCAGACAATGTAGGCTAATTAATGTCCGACTCTTTGTGACTGAAACTTTTGTTTTGTTTCATTTTTCGCAATGTCGATGATGATAAATTCTGTTTCAGAGTATTATAATGTACGACTACCTGCCAGCGCTGCTTAATGAACCAACAGAAGCTTACACAGGTAAAAATTAGTACAAGATTTTGCGCGAAGGACAAGAAAAGAGGGGGTTCCTGAAGTAGGTTTCAGGACAAGAAAAGAGGGGGCTCCTGAAGTAGGTTTCAGGACTAGAAAAGAGGGGGTTCCTGAAGTAGGTTTCAGGACTAGAAAAGAGGGGGTTCCTGAAGTAGGTTTCAGGACTAGAAAAGAGGGAGTTCCTGAAGTAGGTTTCAGGACAAGAAAAGAGGGGGGTTCCTGAAGTAGGTTTCAGGACAAGAAAAGAGGGGGTTCCTGAAGTAGGTTTCAGGACAAGAAAAGAGGGGGTTCCTGAAGTAGGTTTCAGGACAAGAAAAGAGGGGGTTCCTGAAGTAGGTTTCAGGACAAGAAAAGAGGGGGTTCCTGAAGTAGGTTTCAGGACTAGAAAAGAGGGGGTTCCTGAAGTAGGTTTCAGGACTAGAAAAGAGGGGGTTCCTGAAGTAGGTTTCAGGACTAGAAAAGAGGGGGTTCCTGAAGTAGGTTTCAGAAAAATCGCCTTAAAAATTATATTACTTTAGAGCAATTTTGTGCGCAGATCGTATTCGCCTTTAAAAGAATTTTGTTTCTTTTCATCTTAAATCTCCCACAATACTGTTCCAACAGCGCCATTACATGACGTCATATACGCACAATGTAAATCAGTGGAAGAAAAGACAATGTCAAATTATGTCTCAAAAAACTCTCCATGCAATCTTATATTACTTAGCATTTCGCTTACCTGCTAGAAAGACTTATGTAACTAGGAAAGAAAATTATTAATTATTTAAAATATTTTCACTAATTGGTAAAATGTCGCTGACTCACCCTCCAGGCTGCACCACTCACTAACCAAAAAAACGTATTTTTAATCTTATTGACAAGATACAGTAATTTTAAATTTTATTTAGCTAGTGATTTGTGCGCTACGAATGCTCTGATTATTTTTTCAAACTTTACAAAATGTTATCTAAACTTGTTTCAAATGACCTGTCGTGAAAATGGCTGCGTCTAACGGTCATCGTGGTAACGGTAAACGTTTAAATTTACATGTTTTATACAGCGTGACTGCCGATTGAAGTCCTGCATGCAAAAAGGCAGTATGTAAGCGATATAAAATTTCAAGACGAATTTTTTAAGCTTCATGCGATTAGAGGGTTTTCTTATGCTTTAAGAATATAGGGGAAAGCGGGGTAATATGGACAACTAAAGTAAAAATTTGATTTTGATTTGCTGCTGTCATGCTTCATGTCTGTAAAGGCTTTTAATAGGTAGCTGAGGATGTATGTCCACATTTACCGACTGTTAGTGTCTCTGAGAGGCATTTATGACAAATCTTCAAAAGTCTCAGTTGAATTTCATGTAAACCACTGATCTTTATTTCTGCAATATTTAAAAATTAAAATAGAAAAGCAAAAGTGGCTGACATTGGCTAATTTTATCAAAAGTTACAGAGCTTAGTTAAATTGACAGTTAATTAATCAAAAATATGAATGAATAAATCAAAATAAAAATTAATATAAATAAACTTACATCGTTGCGGCATATATCTAATGAAAAATTTCACTAGCTTGTACAAAACACGTGTTCACATATACTACAGAACAACATAATGAAAACATAACTGGGTCAGTGCCAACACTTTAAACTTTCCAGCTAGATGGAGCCACCTTGGCTACAAAATTAAAATTTATTAAGTCAGGTTCACACTGGCCTCTAATGATAAATTTTGCTAGCTTGCAAAAGACACATGTTCACATATACTACATAACAGCATAATGAAAACATAACTAGGTCAACGCCCACACTTTAAACTTTCCAGCTAGATGGAGCCACCTTGGCTACAAAATAAAATCTATTAAGTCAGGTTCACACTGGCCTTAATACCGACTAACAGCATTTGTAGGAACGAAGGTAAAATCTTGAATATTTTCAACAGGTTATGTTACGGATGTTCATCCAGGTATTAGCGACGTGTTCCATTCCGCAGCGTTCCGTTACGGACACACACAGATTCCACCTGGATTATACCTGCGCGATGGAAAATGCAGGTTCCGGGACCCGCCCATACGATTATGCAACAGTTACTATGACGCCTCCGTAAGTAGAAAATATGAAGTGATGGCGCTGACGCAGTGACTACAGCGTCAAAAGCGACACACTGTGTAAAATTGGACTCCTTTCTATTTCATTTCTCTCCTGTTTTTCTCTCTCTTTGTCTATTATTTCATCTTAACTATCTATCTATCTTTTATATCAACTCATATATGAGCATCATTCATTACACCATTCCATTCTGTAGCACTAAATGTTTTATTTATCATACGGTTCACTCTCTCTCTGTCTGTCTGTCTCTCTCCCTCTCACATGTTTTCGATTTCCCATATTGTAGTTTTCTCTTTTTGTGAATGGCGCAAAATGTGCGAGTTGTGTTTTATTCTCATATCGCCTACTGCTGCAGTTCATTATGTAAACTTGGATTAATTGTTTACCTGTTGTGTTCATTTTTAGTTCTCAAGTGTTAGGTAAAACCTATGCCACATCAATGATCCAGACATAGAATCACTTTTCATTGAATTACGCAGCAAGAATAAAAATACAATAATGGGAGTAATATATAGACCACCTGGTGAAAATCCTAACCATTTTACAGACAAAATACAGAACACTATGGCAATTGTTAATAGACAAAACAAACATATTTTCTTACTAGGAGACTATAATATAAATTTAATAAACCACGCTTCTCAGAACGAAACCGGACACTTTTTAGACACAATGCTGACCAATTATCTGTTTCCTACTGTTACAAGACCAACAAGAATTACGCCTTATTCAGCAACACTAATTGATAATATATTTACTAATGCACTAGATTATAAGTATAAATCAGGTATTTTTCTAACAGATATAACAGATCACCTCCCAATTTTTCTAATTATTGATCTCAAAATTGAAACATACAGTAAGGAATACGTGCGCAAACATATTTATAATGTTCATATAAAAAACAAAATTATCCAAGATTTAAATCAATGTGACTGGTCAGATTTATATTCTGCAACTAATACTGAAGACGCATACAATTTATTTCATACTAAGCTTTCTGATATTTATAATAAACATATTAAACTACAGAAAAGCAATAACAGTCATCAAGTAGCAAAAAAACCTTGGATCACTACAGCACTTTTAGTAAGTGTTAAGCGGAAAAATAAAATGTATCGTTCTCTGGTGAACAAGACAAATAATGACGTATCTGAAGTAGAATACAAACGATATAGAAATGAACTTAATACAGTTATAAAAGCATCAAAATGTCAGTATTATAGGGATAGATTGATGACAGTTAAAGATAACATAAAAAAGACATGGGATACAATGAAAGAAATTATGCATAAAGAAAGACAAAATCGACCCATTACGTTGTTCATAAACAATAAATTAATTAAAAATAATGTAGAGGTGGCAAATGCTTTTAATGATTGCTTTGCCAATATTGGACCAATATTATCAGAACAAATTGAAAACACAAACATAAATCCATGTACATATCTTAAAGGTACCTACCGACAAAGCTTTTTTATTAGTGCAGTAACAGAAAATGATATAATAAATACTTGTAAATCGTTTAATCGGAATAAAGGTCCTGGTAAGGACAAAATGTTACCTAAAGTCGTAATAGACACCATCGACTACATCTCTAAACCTTTGCAATATTTAATTAATTTATCTTTTCTTACAGGTGAAATACCAACGAAATTGAAAGAATCAATTATTGTTCCTTTGTTTAAATCAAATGATCCCATGTCTCTGAACAATTATAGACCAGTGTCCTTATTGCCTTTTATATCAAAAATATTAGAAAAAGTTTTTTACAATCAGTTATCTCATTATTTAATAAAAAAAGAATTCTGAGTAATAAACAATTTGGTTTCAGAAAAGGTAGCTCCACTGAAATGGCCTTAACAAAAATTATAGAAAATATCATTAATACTGTTGAAAAAAATGGCACATCCTACGGAGTATTTTGCGACCTATCAAAAGCATTTGATACAGTAAACCATGACATTCTGCTAAATAAGTTGTACTATTAAGGTATCAGAGGTTTGCCTCATATGTGTCTAAAGAATTATTTAACAGGGCGCACTCAGACAGTAAAATACAATAACGCTTTTTCAGATGTAGCACCAATCAAATGTGGCGTGCCCCAAGGCTCAGTCCTTGGGCCACTACTTTTTCTAATTTATATTAATGACATCAAATTTTGTGTTAAAAATCACAATTTATTTCAGTTTGCTGATGATACAAGCATTTTTTTAGCTTTCATAAAATAGAAACCAATATTGATTACATCAATACAGTTCTACATGATCTAGCTATATGGTTCAAAACAAATAAACTTTCACTAAATTCATCAAAAACAAAATACATTCTGTTTAGATCCCGAAATAAACCAATTCAGGCGAACCACGATTTAATAATAGACCACAAAAGAATTACACGTGTAAAAGAACTGAAATTTCTGGGATTAATACTGAATGAGCATCTAGACTGGCGACCATATATATTCATGATCAGATTAAAAATATCAAAAAATATAGGTATCATCTCATATATTAAAAACTTTCTGAACACCGAACATCTTCTAACATTATACAACAGTTTAATATTATCATATTTAAATTACTGCACAACATTATGGGGCTTTACTTATACTACAAATTTAGAATGCTTAAGAGTTTTACAACGAAAATTTTTACGTGTCATCTTCAAACTAGACAAAAGGAGCACAATTACTACTACACATTTTAAGCAATGTCAAATATTACTTCTGGATGATGTTATTAATTTTAATGGATGTATATACATGTATAGAACCAACAACAACTTATTTCCAACTTTTTTTGAAAATCCAGTCAAGATAAATGTAAAAAAAATACAATACCAGACATAATGAATATATACCAAGACGTTGTAGAACAAATATGGCGAAACACTTCATTAGCTATATGGGGCCAGTCCTATGGAACAGACTAAGCCGCAATTCGAAATGTAGTCACTCCCTTTTAACTTTTAAAAAAACCGTCAGAAAAGAAACATTTCAAAAGTATTAAGAGTAACACAATTTAATAATGGTAATAACCAGCATTTTTTCCTACAGTAATCTTAATATAACGTGACTATGTTTAACAGGATACCGAACACTTTGTAACCATGTTCAGAGTTTTTCTTAGTTCTCGCTCCATTTCATCTTTCATTCACTACTCCCCCCATTTTTTTTTAAGATTTCCACATACAGTTTGGCCTGTCAAGCTATGCTTTTAGGCTCAAACTGTATGCATCAAAAAATTATTGTGTAATGAAATTTGCACATGTATCCCGCATTCTGTAATTTCTTGATAATACTGCATTTATTCATATTTATATTTATATTTACTCAAATGGAAAATTATCTGTATTTTAATGTTAATTGTAAGATGCAATGTGGAAAATGAANNNAACTCTCTTAAACTCTTGAACTCTCTTGGCTCGAAAAACAAAGATAATTGCATACATAAGGTCATAGTAAATAAATATAGGTTTTGTTTTTGACGTTGGACTAGGTCAATTTTTTATTCAGTTCAGTGCAACCTAACATGGAATTAAGTGTTCAGTGGTTTGATCTACTCAAGACGGGTGGCTGTCGTGGCAAAGGAATCTTCTGTGTTGTTTTGTCTTGAAATCTAATCTAATCTAATCTAATCTAATCTAATCTAATCTAATCTAATCTAATCTAATCTAATCTAATCTAATCTAATCTAATCTAATCTAATCTAATCTAATCTAAATACATTTCCAACAGACATTAGACAAGCTCAGTCTGTTTGTAGCATTAAAAAGAAATTCAGAGATTACTTATTTTCGTGTTACTGAGGACAAACAATATCTTTTAAAGCAATGTACTACCAAGCTACAAAGTGACAGCAGTCCAACGAGACAAAATTTCTTAACAGGTTATTAGCTTAAAACTAACATATAATATAATTTACTTTTGTATACCGCTAGAGAGCTAGTGCTAGATCTATTTAACCTTTACCTAACCCTTTCAACTCCTTTGTCATAATGCACAAGGTCTCTTTCAATTCAGCCAGACAAACGAAATGTTTTATCATGTGTATTGTGTAGAATTTGAGTGTCTTTTTTGGAAAAAAAATTTGTAAAGCTGTTCTATGTGAAGTGGAAATAAATATTATATTACATTACATTATATTATTTTACTATAACGGTACCTGCATAATACCTGCAACTTAATCGACTTTTTAAAATGTAACATATAATGCAGGTATTTTAAGGCGTGTTAAGTCTGCATAAAATTCACTGAGAACTGACTCTTTCATGTTGTTCATAACCTTGCTCGGAAATTTTTGTGAAGTCAACAAGTGAACAACTAAACCAAGCCACATGAGGAAAATCATATTAAAACTGCAATTAGTTTTTATATTTGTGGTTCTTTTCTTGCTTTACATCGGCTTTGTTGGCCTCAAGACGGGTGTTTTAAGGTTCGAGAAGGCATGGACGTGTAAGTATTACCGAAATGAGGTAACGAAAATAACGAAACTACTGTATGACAGCGAAATTCAGTATGACGTCGTCTATAACTTCATGCGTAGCGTTGAAGCAAGTGATGCAAAACGTCAACACGGTAGTGACGTCACTGATGTGACTCTCGTCACCCAGGCAACCGTGGACAATCTGCCATATTTGATATTGTTGAGTCAGTGTTGGCAAGGTCCTGTTTCAATAGCCGTGTTTGTTTCTAACAATGACGACATTGCAAGTGTCGTTCAACGTATTTGCCACTTACGTAACTGTCATTTTACTGTACGCCAGCGTGTGTCGTTTCATTTAGTGCGACCACGTGATTTGACACAATTCAATTTAACAACACTTTATTGTCTTCATGAAGTTGACAGGATTACCAGTGGCGGTGAGTGCACAGTTCAGCCGTTTCAAAAACCTACAAACTGGATGGACTATTGTTCTCTAAAGCAGCTAAGCCCTTATTGCCACAATAAGAAATTTCTTTATCCCATCAACTTGTTGCGCAACGTTGCCATAGATGGCGCTTCTACCGAATTCGTCTTTGTTACAGATGTTGACATGGTTGTCAATGTTGACCTGCAAGAAGATTTTTTGGGTTTTCTCCGAGAAAACAATTTATCCCGACTTCAACAAAAGAATAATGTCGCCGACGACAATGTTGCTTACGTCGTTCCAGTTTTTGAAATGGATAAAGATGCACAATTACCTGACAATAAACAGGAACTGATTGAGATGTTGGCAAAAAACGTAACCATCAGGCCATTTCATGTCGAAACCTGTTCTCATTGTCAGAACTTAACAAACTACAAACGATGGCTAAATGATTCCAGTACAAACATGCGAGTGCTTTACGATGTGGCGAGACGTCACAGGTGGGAGCCATACTATATAATCAGAAAGGGTTTCCCAAAATACGACGAAAGGTTTCGTGGGTATGGTCGCGACAGGAGCTCACAGGTGAAAATATGTTGTTTCTTTCAATTTTCTGTCTTCTTTAATGGTTTCACATGGGCAGACCATGTAACTGAGTTCTGAGCACATTCTGCTGAACTGGCTAAATACAAAATTGGACTTAGCCCAAAGATAAATACAAAAGTAGGGACGGACTTAACCCATAGAGAAAGGCAAAATTAGACTTAAGCCGAAGATAAATACAAAAGTAGAGACGGACTTAGCCCAAAGACAAAGGCAAAATTGGGCTTAGTTTACAGATAAAGACAAACATAGACTTAGCCCAAAGGTAAATACAAAAGTAGAGACGGACTTAGCCCAAAGACAAAAGCAAAATTGGACTTTACCCAAAGATAAATACAAATGCAGAGACGGGACTTAGGCCAAAGACAAAGGCAAAGTTGGACATAGTTTACAGATAAAGACAGACACGATTACCGATGGCAGCTCGTACCTAAAATTAGTGGGGGTGCTGCTTCAGAAAATTTTTAGCCATTGTTAAAGTGTGAAACGAAACAAACATATATTGCAGTTGTAATTTTAAACAAACAAACAAACATATGAAAGTTTATACATAAACTTGATAAAATCCTAAACAAAAACATTTTTTGCTTACGAATAGTCTGATAGTTTAAGCTTTATCTATTCACGGTAAGCACGTGACAACTGAGAACACACTGTGTGAGCGACAGTACTTTCTCTACCTGGCCGCATGCTCACATCTTCCAAACACCGCATTACTGGAGCACACTGTGCTGAGCTGTGAAACAAACAGACTACCCCCACGCCCTCTAGTTCCGCGCAATTATAAAAAAAGAACTAAAAGAAAAGACTTCTTATATTGAATATTATTGCTAAAATTCAGTGATAATAGGGGCTGCTGCATTTCCACACGGGCAATTTAACACAAGGACGAAGTCAAAAACTTTCTGAGCCCGAAAAACAAAGATTACATACATAAGGTCTTAGTAAATAAATATTGTTTTTGTTTTTGTCGTTGGACTAGGTCAATTTTTTATTCAGTTCAATGCAACCTAACATGGAATTAAGTGTTCAGTGGTTTGGTCTACTCAAGACGGTGGCTGTGGCGGCACCGGAATCTTATTGTGTTGTTTTGTCTTCTCAAAGTTGATTTCTCAATGGTGAGACACTGAATCAGCTAAAGAATTTTAGCCACAATCAGATGTCGAATTATACTCGATTCTGACAGGTTTCTGAAGTCCATTAAAGATTATTTGTTTGCGTATTTGGCACCTAGTTAATCTTTTTAGTTCAACCTTTTTTAACTTTGCCATTCATTACAGCCAACCAGATATCAGAAGCCAACTTTAGGTATGGTCACATGACTTGACCTGTTTCACCTGTTCATACTTACACGTATACACGGTTTATAGCTTTTTCTTACTGCCGTAGTTCTGATGAAATCATTAAATACTGTTTTGTTATCCAGGAAGCCATTTTAATCATCAAATTGTAAGTTCTGTTAATTAATTTAGAGTAAATTATCTTTATCTTGTAAATTAATGCAATAATCTGCTATTTTTGCTGTAGATCAGAAATCAATTAGGAAAACGCCATTTTTTTACTTAACTTTTGTAATTTCCCATTTTCACCTTTTTTTTGTTATTTATTTTTCTATTGTTTGCTTCTCTATGTTATTGAATCACATCATTACACTGAATAAATTAATTTCAGGTTTATCACACCAGGTAGCGCCAGAGTGATACTATTGCAATAAACTGAACCCACATGGTGCAACAACACGCTCATTGCTGAGCAGAATTTTGTCTACTTCAGTGCACCAATTTACTTTTAGTCTAATATATAATCATCAAAATAAACGTCAAAGAATTTCTGACTTTACATGAAAGCATGCAGGGTGAATCAGGCCACTAACTAATTAACTAATAACAAAGATGGTGGCTGACAATACTGCAGAACTGTTGCATTATATACCAGGGTGAGAGAGGCGCTGTAGGCAATAACACAGAATATTTTCGCATTAGTAATTAAGTCTGCTCGTTCTCAGCACTACAATGGGCATTGGAGAACTCGGTCATTTGTAACAACAACAAACAATCTTTGGTTTCGTTGCCTTTTACGTATAAACGTTTATTGCGTCCACATCTTGTAAAATGCCCAAAAAATCTTACTTGTGCGCTTTCCAACTGCTGACTTGCTCGACTCCCCTTGGTGATTTAGTGTGTTTTGGCACTTTTGCAGCATTTTAAATAACGCAGATGTTATGAGTTGGAATTGGTTACAAAAACATGGTGAATAAACGGAGATGCATTTGCGACTTTACTTCATTTTTATTGCCAGTAAACACAAATTAACAAAAATAAAACACCAGGGCTGTCATCCTGAGCAGCCGACATTACTTCCACCTCAATAACAACTCTCCCTAACTAGGTCAAAAGCAAGTACAGAATACAGGTGAGAAGCCAACCTGGCGCTTAAATTTAAATCGGCAGGCGGATCCTAACACAGAGCAAAATTATTAGCGCGAATCTACCCTACTGAATATTCCGGTTGCCTAATGTAGCGTGCAGCTAAAATGTTTGACACCTGGCACAATGGGGCAAGCCTGTTCCGAAGTCGCATATTAGTTATTAGTTGCAAATTTTCGCACAGTAGCGAATACTAGGGCTTGCATACCGATTCAAGCTGCATGGTCTTTGTGAAAGTTGTAACTGTATATTTTAGGTGCTACCATCTATTGATTAGTCACTTTAACATGCTACTAGTTAAACTCACCCCTAGTACAATTGTTCGGTCCAGTGAATATGCAAACTCACTGGATCTCCCCTATTTTTACTGTAATGGGATATGTGAAGCCAAGTTTTTGCATAGTTCTCTACCTATATAAACTGCCTAGATTTTAACTTCTAGCCACTGTCTCTCTGTCACGCTCTCAGTGACGTGCAGTCGATCTACTTATGTGACTCACTGTCTAATTCTTAGTGATCAGTGCAGGACACTCTGGTCCTCAGTGTGTAGTTTAGCAGTCATGTTACATATATCTATGTAGTGTAATAAAAGTGTTTCAGTTTTTGTGCAAACATGTAATATGGTGTTCAGTTGTTTTCTACAAGTGTTCAATTTCAACTTCATAACTAACTTTCGCAGTCTTTGTGTAAACTTCATAACTGATACCCTGTTGCAGGTGTGTGAGCTTCACATGGCAGGTTATAGATTCGCTGTGCTCAGCAACGCTTTCCTCATACATCTAGGACTGAAGACACATGCCTCGTTTCATCAGACCAGAAACGAAGAAATCGCCAGAAATCGTCTCATTTACGATCACCTTAAGTGCGAGTTGGAAATGAAATACAAGAATAGTCCCAGGCGTTGTTTACATTGAACAGTTGGTAGAATTTGCAGATTTTTTTTACTTTTTTTTCTTATTAAAACAGGAAGTTAACGTGACAAATACATTAGAATATTTACATGTTATTTGTACAAGAGATATACTGTTTGTCTTAGTAAAATAGAAAGTTAACATTACAGACACATTAGAAAATCCGTCACAGTTATTCATCAATGAATATATTGCCAAAAATACTAAGACTTAGAGTATTTCTCCTAATAAAAAAGAAAGTTAACGTTATGGCGATGTTCAAGTTATTTATGTCGTGAATAAATTTATGAATCGATAATTTGGTGATAAATTAATGGAATTATCAACTGAATTAGATTCATTTGATAAATCGGATGTCTCCCTGATTTGATAAGAGAGATAATTATCTCAATAATTAATTTATTGATTAATAGAGGAACTCATCCAGCTGGTAAGCACGGATTTAATGAGAAGCAAATTATTCCCCAAGAGTGTTTTTTTATCGTTTACTGAGAGTAAACCGGCATCTGTTAAATGAGGACATAATCGTTCTTTATAGCCTTATGCAGAGTTGCACTTAATGAACAAAAATGTCGCAATAGGCAAATTTCTTTGGAAGAGAATTTTATTTTCTAGAAGGCATAAAATACAAAATTTGACTCAAATTTGTTATTTATCACTTAATAAATAGAAAACCGAATCGATGTAAGAAAGCCAAATGGTTATGGCTTTTGCATTAAGGCCTTTGGCGTTCTTTAGTTTTATTTACCATCATTATCGCCATCATAACCATCATCATTACCATCATCTTTATCATTATCATTATACTTGTCTCAGGCTATAAAATTCCAAAGCGCATATCAAATTACACGTTCAACAAGTGTTTCACTATGAAGTAATGACCCCTAGTCTGCAATAAAAACAATATAATATAAAACACATTGGCAAAAAACATACAAATAAAATATTTACAAGAGTGTGGTAAAGACACAAAAAGATTAACTGCTCACATGTGTCAATTGTGTATAAGGAATTTATACAAGTTAACTTTATGTAAGCGGCATTTAAATAAGTTAATATTTTGTGCAGTTACGAGGGGTGCACCATCAACATATGCAGGCAATGAGTTCCAGGTCTGTACAACACGATTTGAGAAAAATTGACCAAATGATACTTTAGCTGTTCGACGCACGGAAGTCTCCAGAGAATAATTTTGCCTTGTTCTATTGCAAGATACCACAAATACCTACGAGATTAGTAAACCAAACGACCAAGACACATTCACCAGCTCTGAAAGAGTGGCATAAGACTGTAGCAAAATGCTTCACTGACTATTGTTAATGACTATTGTTTTTGTTAGTAAAACTTGAAATCAGCAAACTGTTATTTTCACAGTGAATAAAACTTTATGACGAATCTTGAGTAGCTGATCAAACAAAAAAAAACAAAACATAAAGAGTAAACTACTCTCGTGGTGGTGCCAAATCCTCACATTTGTGCCGAAACAGTTGGGAGACAAGTCCTGGGAGGACAGGTGCAGGCTTGTCCTGTTTGGAGCTCAAACTCCAGCAAATACTGAACTCAAGGAAACTGAATGTAGCGCTTATATTCATAGACTTTGTACAGGTGAAATAGATAAGTATTTAAATATACCGTATTTTCCCGTGTATAAGAGACCCTTGTGTATAAGAGACCCCTTCAATTTTTAGGCAAAAATTCTGGAAAAAAGTTTTTTCAGACGGACATTTTTAGAGGGTAGAGTACAACTTTTTTCAACTCAGTGCGGTACTGAAAACAAAATAAAACCAGTTAATGTGTTGTAGAAAAAGAGTACTGGTATATATTAAAGTGCGTACCTGCAAACCTGTAACAGGAAAAGAGAAAACGAGGAGATAATGCCTGTGTCACGATGCTTGTATTGCTTACAACCGCTTCATAGTCGAACGCGACACGCAAAACAGTTGTAGAGCACTTATTTCTTTAAAATCATTAGTGTCACAATTTATGCATCTTATTGAAAAGACTTACTCCCATGTATAAGAGACCCCCTATTTTTAAAGTGAAAATTCTGAGCAAAAAAGGGTCTCTTATACACGGGAAAATACGGTAGATAAGTATTTTATTTTGAGCCAATCAGAAGGTAGGAATTGTGAATTTTATGCAGGTAAGATTATTACATTGTGATCTTGAGGGGTGTTTTACTTTAAAGTATCTTTGAAATAGCATGCAGGCCTCATATCAAAGTGAAAGTTTGAACACAAAACAGGGCGAAGCTCAAATCCGCAACACTATCCCCGCTCTTTATAATCAAGGCTCCCACTTTGAATGGAGTTTGCATAATAAAGGGAAGCTGAATAATGCCTACCACAACGTGACTCCAAGAGTTTCAAATGCAACGTAAGAGCGAGTTAACAATTTACAAAATTATTTATTAACTAAACTAAAAATTTTCTTTGGGTGTTTCACTTTTGAGGAAATATCGATTTTTAAGCGTTCAAGTTGTATTCCATTTGCATACCAATTATACAAACTAAATCCAGCCTAACCCTAGGAGGGAGCGCTCTAAAAAGAGAGATTTTAATTAAATAATTTATTTATGGGGAAAGAGCACTTTAAATGTAACTATTCCAATGGTACAGCTAAACGACAAGACTTCAGAAGGATGAGTGCCAGCATTAGTGTATAAATTCCGGTTTAAAGCAACATAATGGCTATCAGCAAAGAATGAAAGGTCTACCACCAGCCAGGATGCTCAAAACAGGTTTCCTTCCGAGAAAACTTCTTGTTGCGTTTCTGCAAAATTTCATACGCAGAGTATCCAATGCAACAAAAGTAACACTTACATTTTACAGACGTAAGCAAAATTAACAGGTAAAAAGTTTACTGAAATAAGAAATCAAGTCCGATGTTTAGGAGTGAGCAGAGCACGGAACCTGTATAATAAGCATCATGACCATACTGCAATAACCATTAATATAACCATAACCAATTTCCATGTTTAATTTAAAATTAAAATTAATTTTAATTTAAACGAAAGTTACTTAGTTTATAATTTTTTTTTAAAATTTCCATTTAAAACTTCACTCGAAGAACTGCAAATAGGAGATGGTCTGGAAAAATAAGCTTGTGAGCATCTTTCTGAAAATTTACAAATATTTATAACTTAGAGCTACGAAGAAGTATCGCTGAAGTTGTTCGTGCTACTAAGTAGTAACTCTTGGTTATTTGTGCAGATAGGACGATAGTAAATTAATGGTCTTTAAATGATCTTATACAGGCGATGTAGTTTCACTGAGTAAACACTTCTGCCAAGAGAAATCGAGGGGAGTGCCGCTTCAGGTAATGAGTACGTTTTCCGGTAGGGCCATAGTAATGGACGTCACCAAGATGAGGAGGTTGCCGAGAACGTTTAGGGCTACTCTCAACTATATCTAAAGCTTCTTTAAACAGGTTAGAACTGGTCCAAAATAACGCTTTAAAACACGTCCTTTGTTTCACAACAAGTGCAAAATGTTCAGCTACAGCGAACAGGGAAAAACAAAAAATGCCCACTGTAGAATCCAATTTCCAATTGCATTCACTAATTTTTCTTTGTAAATATTTAAACGATTTGATGCGAGCTTTCAGTGCCAATCAGCTCCCATTTAATATGGAAAAAACGCTAAACCAAAGAAAACACAGCATAAAACAAATAAATACAAATAATAAATGTGGACACAATTCAGTCTGCAAAACGGCAATAAATACATAGAATGTTTGCCCACTTAATGTAAAATCTGCAGTGACTCTAAAAAAATCAAAAATGAACTGAAAAATACTATAGTAGCCTTCAAAAAATAACTAATATGAAAACAACAAACAACACGTATTATCAACGTTGACCCAATAGCTGTAGTTAGTGGCATATTAAAACCTGCCATGCATTAGCATCAAATCAACGAAGTAAAACCCACCACACACAAAACATCCATAAATCACCTAATTTGAATTTAAATTTGTAAGTATTGTAAAGTTTTAAAGTCTTAAATGTATTTCAAGCTTTAGTGTAATTAATTATAACATCACTTGTGTTTTTAAATTGTAAATTAATTTTTTAACACTATTGCTCACAGCAGTGGAAACACTGATTGCACTATCAATTTTTGGAATGTAGTTTATAGTTCATCAATGTGTAATTTTAACAGCAATAAAGAATTTTATTATATTATTATTATTTAAGAGGTCCAATTACAACTTCACCACCACAAGGAAAATGATATATATATATATATACCAAGAATATTAATATATAGACTAGCAAAGGCCCCGCAAAAGATTTTGCGTAAAAAACCACGTGTAATCAACATCCTACCTAGTCCTCATTTATAACACAAAGCCCGTAACATCATGCCTACTGTTTGTTTAACTAACGCAAAGCCTGTAGCTTTTTGCTGAATTAAAGTCGAGGTGGGCCCGATTCGAAAAATAAAACCCCAATGGCACGACACTAGATCGAGACCTTTCGTTTGATGTATAGATCGCCGCAAATGGTGCCGTCGTCGGAGCTGTAGCCTCGAATCTTATATATATATATATATACCAGTAGAATTAATATATGCGATGTAAACTTTGCTAGAAAACAATAGAAGCACAGAAAACAATCGGCGTCGTAACAACAGTGCGTTCTATAATTTTCCTAATCCTGCCAAGTGATACGAACTCACTTTTCTGAAAGGTTAGACATCACATAATTTGATGCTCTTGGCTCAAGCAATTCGTATTCAGTATCTCCTGCAGTATCGAATACTGATGACAAAATATTTGAGGTTGCAATGGCAAAATTTTGGATTGCACTGATACTGTGTTTCAGTTCTCTTCCAAAACTTAGTCTAAACACAGTGACGTTTTACCTGGGATGTTATAAAAGATGGGCTGACTTCGACATAACGTTTGATACGAAGCACTACTACATGGATGTATGTCCTGATTATTGCAACAAAAACAACAGTAAGTATGCCCTAATGGACAACAGTAAGACGTGTGGATGCTCTAGAAAGTACAGTACTGCGACGTCACTTGCAGACAATGGAAGTTATTGTGCCGCACGTTGTAAAACACGTAACCCCAATAAAAACTACGTATGTGGCAGCAAAACACATTGGAGTGTTTACGTCGTAGGTGACAGATGCCCAAATCGTACAATGACTGGAATTAATTGTAAACAAAATAAGGTTGAAGGCTTAACTATAGTTACAAAAAAACTTAATACAAGTTTCACACGTTCTTATTATCGTGTTATCATATATGCTGAACAATTGTCCTCAGATGTAACTTTTGTTTTGAACTTGGGACGCGATAAATCACACGCATTGAATTATTTGCATTTTTTCCCTGCAAATTTAATTTACAATTATTATTCAAAGGAATTTGACTTGCAGTTGGTGAGCAACTTACTAAATGGATCAATACGGGGTTTCTTTTATCAGTGTGACTATGGATTCACGAAAGGTTCTCACAAGATTAAAATTTCGGGTTCGTTGTCTGAGAATCACAACAACATCTGGAGCGCATTGGATACTGTAAATGTTGTGCTGTGTCACGTAGATGTGATTATCATTAATGCTGGTTACTATAAAGATAACCCAACTAAATTTAAAGAAGCAGAAGCATTTAATCTGACATCCTCTGTGACGGTACCCAACTGTTCCATAAATTATTCCACGTCTCTCGCCTGGCATTTCAGTTTGGTGCCAGGGTCAGATATGGATTCTTGTCTGCAAGGAAGTCAACTTGCAAACGAGACAACTCTAGAAACAGATTCTGATAAGTTTATCACAGTAAATACTGGCACTCTAGCACCAGGTACATACACTGTCAGCCTTACACCGACATTGACCTTAAACCAGAGCGGGTTGAATAGTAGAAGCTATAAGCCTACCGGCACATTGGGATGGATTATTATTTCCAGTAAGCTAGAACCTATTATTGCTGGAGAATTTCTTAGAAACATAAGCTGGAAAGACAATCTAACAATGGATGCGTCAGCTTCTTATGATGCCTGTGTGGCAACTAATGGAGTCGACACTAACCTAACTTATAAGTGGAGCTGTTATATAGAGCTAGATTTGTTTAGCTATTCATTCACAACGGGGATTGGCTGCATCGAACGTAACACTACTGCTCTTTCATTTAATAAACCAACTTTTACAATTTCAGCCAAAACTTTTCCACAAGATTCAGTTTTAGTATTCACTCTTGAGTTGGGAAAGCCTAATCGGCCGTCAGAAATAAAACAACAAGTAGTAAAAGTGATACCAGCAGGAGCCGAAATTATCCAAATAAATTGTTTTAAAAACTGCAGACGAAGTGTGAACAAAGCTGAAAGCCTAATCCTGCAAAGCGTTTGTGTGAGCTGTAATAACGATACTTTATCAACTGGTATCTATTATTGGACTCTAAGAGCAAGATCCTTGCTAAATGATGGTAGCACTCTCTTAAATATTACAGCATTTGCCATTGTCAGCAAGGGAACTGATGTAATTGTCCTGAAAAAAGATGTTTTCATTCCAGGACATGTGTATCTGATAGAAGTAAAGGGTGGTCCTGCTATTAGTATTCCAGGAACGGCCTTTTATGAAGTGTTTGTTTATGACCCAGCACCATTCAAAACTGCCTGTTCTGTTATTCCAAGCGAAGGAATAGCACTGAAAACAAAATTTTCGTTACAATGCGACAATAGTAGCTTCGTCAGCACCTTCTTCACCTATGATTTTTATTACAGAAATTTTGCAGGAAAGACTGAAATGAAAGGGTCTAAAGGAGATTTTTTATACAGCAGCACAGAGCCCATACTTCCGCCGGTAACTCTTCCAGCTGGAGACGGTAAGATTTTGCTTCAAGCAACGAATATTACAAAAGAAATATTTCTAGTTGAATATGATGTTACAGTTTTACCATTTCTATGTAACGAAACTGACAAGGTATCAGAAGTTGAATGCGAAACATACATTTTAAATGCTTTGAAGAATCTGACATCTTTGACAAGTATGAAAAATGAAACAGACATTCTTGATTTTATTCAGACTTTGAAAGTTATAATGGAGGAAGTAAGTAAAATAAGAAAACAAAATGAAACAGAAGACCCTGAATTTGTACAGAAAGTTACTGAGATGAAATCTGAGATCCAAACGTTGGTGGTAAATCAACTTATTCAAGTTCCTGTGTCCACTCACAAAGTTATGAAATTCCTATCATCAATGATGAGCCAAGTCATCACTTCTGATGCCGACCTAAGTCCAGAAATCATAGTACCTATCACTGCGAAGTTTCACGATATTGCAACATTTATGAAACAAAGCACAGAAGATATAAACGTGAATGATTTAGAAGATACTACAAGTGCTCTTCTGCTTGCGGTATCCATTATTCTTGGTGAAACTACTAAACGAACTAGCACATCTAATGATGACAAATTTAAACAACTTTCAAAAAGAGAACTCCAAAATACATTTCGTCACAAACGCGAAAATATTACACAGGTTAAAAATATAATTCTGAAATCAATTGACACCATTCAAAATGCATCATCAGCTATTTTACATCACAAAATTGTATATGATGAACCAACTACATTCACGACAAATCTATTAATGCTTAGAGTAGCACGGCAAAAGGTTAGTCATTTAGGAGGTTCGAAACTGCAGTTAAATGGTTTTGGTCATTTTCAGTTGCCTTCTGCCGCAGCCCTTTCAAAAATGCAAGAACATGAAGATGAACTAGAATTAGAGATTTTGTCCATAAAACAAAATATATTCACACCTTTTGAGTCGACGCTTCACAGTAGCATTCCTATTGCAAGTTTATCTATTGGCAGACAGCTGAGGCATTCTAGAACTGAATTTGATGAACTTTCTGAGCCCTTAGAATTTTTCATGGATGTTGCAGCTGATGCAAAGTACTCAAAATCATCTTTTGTGAAACTTGAAAATCATTTGTCCAACAAGTACATAACTGTTCACTCATTTGTTCTTACTGCTCATACTACAGCTATAATGTCTTTTCAAGATATGCCTGTCGGAGTTGCATTAAAGGTCGTTACCAAAACAGGCAAAAGACCTGTGATTGAAAACTTCAATGATGGTTCCACTGTTTTTCACATTCCTGCCATAAATGGAGGCTATTATAGTAGACAGTTTGCTGACAATATTGTGAGTTTCTATAATGAACAGAACGTATCCATTAAGTATTTCGCTGGCATTTTATTTGACTCTTATTATGAGCCTTCGTGCTTCCATCCATCTCTTAGATGTAAGTCAGAAAATGTTGAGTGCATGGCAGGGATCTACAGCGATTGTGATGGCAGCCTACATGAAGCTACGTGCAAAGTAAATGCAAGTAGTATTTGCAGTGTAGATAACTGCATGCAGAAGTATGCATGCTATAATGATTGGGTTGAAAACTGTAAAAATATATCTCGTTATTGTGATTCTCAGCACAGACAATGTCTGTCTGTGCTAGACTACAAATGCAGTAAACATAATGTGAAATGCTCTCATGATTGCAGTAAATCTCTCGAAATTGAAACTTGTCTTCAGATTTGTACGAAAAAGCATCAGTGGTGTCGCCAGAGTTCTCAATTCAAGTGCGAAACTGTAAAAAGTTGTGTTAGGAATAGTGACTCTGCTTGTATTGATACACTGCTTGTTGAAACCAAGGCACAGCATTGTAGATATATGATGCTGAAATGTGACGAACAGTCATCAGGCGAGTGTGACACAAGTTTTGTTTCTTGTAATGCAACATGTTATCAATGTCTGCCTAAATGTGATGCAGAAGTTACACAAAATTGTGTCAAAGCCTGCAAAAACCTACGCACATCTTGTTATTCAATGGCTAATCAAGTATGCAGGCAATACGTAATTAAGAACAATGATAATTGTGCTAATATTCCATGGAAAACAAATGAAGAGCAAAACGAAGCTGCAACTCCTGCATTTCAGGAGCCAGATATGACATACTTTGTGTTTTTACATACAGCTGATATTAAGGATAGTGGTACCAGGGCACGTGTGTATCTTAGACTTCATGGTAATCGCAGAATTACAAATGAGCTGCTGCTTTCTAAAAGAACGTTTAAACGAGCTACAGTTGAAAAATTTACAATAGAGTCACAGTCAATTGGAAAATTGGAAAAAATTACTGTTTGGCACAATAACCAGGGAATAGGAGCAGGGTGGCTCCTGGAAAAGATAGTTGTCAAGGATGAACAGCTAGAGTTTACTTGTCCCTGTATGACTTGGCTGGCTGGTAGTCCATTAGAAAACGAAAAAATATTTTCCTGCTACGTGGTTGCAAATTTAACTCCTACTGTTAACCCACCCATACAACGTGTTGACTTCAATCTCAGCTTTTACTCAGTAAAGTGTCTATACTGGAACATATCATTGTACAATTGGTTGGACGGGGGATGTTTTGTGGGCCCATTAACAACGCCAAGTCGAATTCATTGTAAATGCTATCACATGACCATGTTTACAGGAGCCATTGTTGTAAAACCAAATGAGATTAATCCACTTGAAGATGTTGTTCTGTTTGCGACATTTTTTGACAATCCCGTAATTATTGTGTTCATGCTGGTTGTGTGGTTGTTGTATTTGACCTTGCTTATCTATGCAAGGATAAATGATCAAAAGGATACGACGCGGGTAGGTGTGACAGTACTGGAAGACAATAATCCCATTGATAAATATCCATACCTCATCATTACGTTCACAGGATTGAGGCAAGGTGCAGGGACAACTGCTAAAGTTACATTTTTAATTGAAGGAAAAAATGGAAATAGTTTGCCAATTAAGCTTTACCATAAAGGCAGATCAACATTTGACAGCGGAGCTGACGATTGGTTTCTGATGACTACACATCAATGTCTTGGCGAAATTACTGCTGTCGAAATATGGCATGATAATTCTGGATATGATCCTAATTGGTTTCTAAAACTAGTCATTTTAAAAGACGTACAAACAAATGCAGTCTGGTGTTTTCCCTACAATAACTGGCTAGCTATTGATCGTGGCCCACAGACTGTGAAGTGTAGGCTCTTCCCAGCCTTCAAACATGAACTCGTGAGGTTTACTCACATCTTTGCTTATAGAGCCTTGCTTGGCTTTAGAGACGGCCACTTGTGGGCAAGTGTGTTTTACAGACCACCTAGAAGTAGTTTTACAAGAGTTCAAAGGCTATCATGTGCTTTGTCATTGATGCTGACTGCCATGCTTTCCAACATTATGTTTTACGGGATAGCCACCAATAAGCCTGAGACTCAAATAATAGTAGGGGACATTCGGTTATCTTGGACTCAAATTTATGTTGGTGTTGCAAGTGTCTTAATTACTTTTCCAATCAACATACTTATTATTCAAATGTTCCGCTCTGCAAAACCTTATCCGGGCAATCATTTCAAGCCTTTTTCTTTTGGATGGTGCTTTAGAAGAAATCGTGATCATACAGAAAACGAGAGCTTAATTGAAAGCGATTTCTCAAGAAATTTTGAAGAAACAGCGAAAGAAAACGTTGTCTTGTTTGGAAGTGAAACTGATTGGCTGAAGTGGATAAATAACACTAGTCACATCGAAATTGAAACCTTAAATGAAATACAGCACAACATTGCGGAGGCAAGAAGAATTATAGAAATTCTGCCAAAGTGCGTTCCTGCACTAGATCAAAACAGACATTCGACTAGAAAATCTGTAATATCACTGAAAAGAAATCCCTACATTTATTCCACAAATATTAGTCGAAAAAATAGAGTGGAATCTAACATAGACATCGCTTATAAATACAGTGACGACTTCAGCATAGACTCACAGAGTACAAGTTCTACCATGAGCACTGACGATCACATAAAATCGATACCATTTCCCTTTTCTCTCTGCACTGGGAAGGACGTCTATGGCAGTCCAGTCGTGATTTTGCCATGGTGGTTTGTGTATATCGCTTGGTTGTTAACTATTAGCATTTCATTGATTTGTACTTATTTAGTCATGCTTTATGGTTTGAAATTTGGCTATCAGAAAAGTGTCGAATGGCTCTTGTCAATGTTGGTGTCAGTTATGTCCAGCATTTGCTTAACTCAGCCAGCAAAAGTTCTAATATTGGCTCTAGTGATAACGTTGATATTTAACCATCCGCCTGAAATAGAACCTGCAATGGCCGAATTACAGCTATTGCAAGTTGAAGAAAGTAACAGGCTGCAATCTGATTGGCTGGTTAAACATCGAATTATTACAGAGCGACGATATAAATACAGACCTCCAAAGGAAAGTGAAATTGCTGTTATCAGAGAAAAACTTCTACAAAAACAGAACTTCAATAAAATAATGAGCGAACTTCTCCTTTTTAGCTTTTTCGCTTTAGTTTTATCAACCCTAGTTTTTAACTTTCGTGACAAAAGCTTTTTCTGGGTAACCAAAACTGTTAAGGATCTTGCGATTAATGGAGCTTACTATCAAGGAAATACAACGTTCGCTGCAATAACGGATGTTCCGGGTATATGGGACTATGTAAGTAACTCTTTGCTACCAAGTCTGACGCCAGGGAGTCTTTATAACGGGCAACCAGTACCATTTGTAGTCGCTGCTGATTTAGTTACGAGGTTAATAGGAGTTGTCCGATTTCGTCAGGTACGAGTGAAACCAGGCCAGTGTTCTGTGATTTCAATTTTTGAACCGTATGGTCGAAAGTGCACCGGTGAATACCATTGGCACCGAGAAGATACCACCTCCTACGGGCCTGGGTGGAGCTACAGTCGATATCCCAGCTATCCTCCTGATCATTGGACATTTCAGTCTAGTTTGTCATTGTGGACTCCTGCATTCCCTGGTAGATTTCATTTATACAGTGGAGGCGGTTATTTGGTGGAACTAACTCATTCTACTGCTGAAAACAGAGCCATTATTGAATCACTGATCAACTCGAGGTGGATAGACGATCGCACTCGCGCTTTAATGATTGAACTTACTTTATTTAATTCTAACACAAATTTGTTTAGCATTGTTATTTTGATAGTAGAATTTACTGGTCTAGGTACAGTAACTCCATTTTATAGCATCTCCACCATGGACTTGGCAAAATATGCCACATTTTTAGATGTACACGTCATGGTAACTGAAGGTATTTGTTTAATTATACTAATTATTTTCATATGTATGGAAGTTAAGAAGTTTAATGTAATTAAGTTTGAATATTTTCGTAACAATTGGAATTATGTGCTATTAACTATAGTAATTTTGTCTGCTGTTCGTATAGTAGTTTTCTACAGAAGAACAATTGCAGTTAACACACTTTTAGAGAAGAACTTTAAAGGGAAGCAGTCTAGTTTTGTTAACTTTTACGAGGTAGTAAGTTGGCATTACTTGTTTACAATAACATTGGGCACACTCGTCATCAGCGTAACAATTTATCTTTGGCACATGTTACTATTGAACAAAAGTATGTCAGTTTACTGGCTAACTTTTTCACTATCCTTCCGACCTATGTTACATTTTTGGTTGCTAGTATTTATTTTTTTAGTGCCGTTTGTACTGGTACTGACTACATTGCTTTCCGCAAACATACAAGAAGATTTTAGCACGTATGCTAAAACTCTTCAAACTTTATTACGCATGATTTTCAGATCAGGCAAATTTTGTGCCTTGGAGACCTTACAGTGGGGACTGGGCTCACTGTTCGTTGTTATTTTCATATTTATATCTATAGTCATTTTGCTTTGCATGTTAAGAACCATATTAATGCTATCACATCGAATTGCAGTGCAACGTTGGTTAAATATGAAAAATCATTATGATATTTTTTATCATTTTTATCATTATATCACTCAGAAAATGCCCTGGTTACAGCGAAAACAAGATGCCGCAAAAATACTACCACGTCGAAGCATCTTTCGTTTCACGGGATTTCCTCTACATGATAGATATTCGATTGATGAGTCTAATTGCTGCTAAATTTTAATAGCATTATATTTTGATGACTGTTTCATTATATTTGTTTTTGGAAGGGGGAGTACATAGTTTTCGACTGAATATCTTGCGTAATGATCATGTTGTTTCAAATCAATATGATCATTACACAAGATATTCAGTCGAAAACTATGTACTCCCCCTTCCAAAAACAAATATAATGAAACAGTCATCAAAATATAATGCTATTAAAATATGGTCATCAATTCCGCGTGAAATGAAAACTCTTAATCTCTACCAATTTAAAAAAGCATCAAAGAATTACCTACTACAACGGTATAATTAACTCACAATTTTACTCATCCTGATCTTAAGTTACTAACAAAACTTATTTTGTTCTAATGTATGCTATAACTGATGAAAATGTAATGTTAATTGTCAATTGTTTCACTTATCTGGAGGAGGACTCAAAAGCTCAATGCTCCTTCCTCCTCCTCACAGTAACTCGCATAGTTTATTTTTTTTTCAATGTTTTATCAATTTATATGTATGTTTGAGTTGCTGTGGAATAAATTCATAATTCAATTCAACTGAGTGTTAGAAAAAAATATTATAGAGTAATCAAGTTTACTGATTTTCTTTATAATTGTGCAATTAATCGAAAAGCGTATTGATACGCTATTTATATGAGCATGAATTCATAGAGAAAAGTCTGCAAAATGGAATTTAGAACTACACTATTCCTGTTCAGTTCAATGGGAGTGTTTTAGTGAACTGCAGTGCCTTTCAACACCACTTTTTCTCTGTTCAAAGAACTCTCAAAATCGCTCTTAAATTACCACAACGAACTTTTTAGTACATGATATGGTACTAAGGCAAAAACAAAAGGGCATTTCCTGGAAGTTGTTTGTCTTCCAAGAAGTCTACAAATAACACCCATCAAAGATTCGCAAATGCTTTCTGGTGGTTCAGAAGTGACTGCATATTGTACGCCGTACAAATTTTGCGCTAGTCCACAAATGTAGTAATCATAATGTGAATTGCTTTCTTCGTTGCAATACAAATGACGAAATCAAAATATGCCTTCAGATGAAAAAACATCAACACTGTCGTCAAAATTCTCAGTTCAGGTGAGAGACAGTGACAAGATGTATTATGCATACTGACTTTGTTTGTGAAGACACGCTGAGTATTGAAACTGAGGTGCAGTGTTGTAGATATGTAATGCTTTAAGGAATGGAAACGGATTTTTATAGTGTGTTCAAAAAAGTTTTCATACAAAGTTTTATTACTTTGCATAACGCCTACCTGTCTGAACGACTTATGTAACTAGAAAAGAAACGTCTTAGCGATTTAAAATGTGTGCATCTATTGGTAAAACTGCACTCCCACTGAGAGACAGTGACAAGATGTATTATGCATACTGACTTTGTTTGTGAAGACACGCTGAGTATTGAAACTGAGGTGCAGTGTTGTAGATATGTAATGCTTTAAGGAATGGAAAGGGATTTTTAAAGTGTGTTCAAAAAAGTTTTCATACAAAGTTATGTTACTTTGCATAACGCCTACCTGTCTGAACGACTTATGTAACTAGAAAAGAAACGTCTTAGCGATTTAAAATGTGTGCATCTATTGGTAAAACAGCACTCCCACTGATTCATTAGAAACATATTATTGATCTTAGTGACATGAATATAAAGTAATTTAAACGTTTGCTTAGTTAATCAAGAATTTGTTACAAATGTTTTCAAACTTTACCCAATGTTATCTAAACTTGTTACCGTTAAGATAGCTGCGGCTAACGGTCACCGCGGGAGTTTAAATTTTCTGCTAACGTTACTGCTAACGCAACCTTTGTAGCAATAATAGAGCATGTAAGTCGTATAAAATTTCAAGACGAATTGTTCAACCTTTATTTATAAAAAGTGCTTTCTTGTACTTTAAAACTGATGAGCATTCGACAGTCGAGCGTGGTACAAGTTTTTCTTCTTGTAGTGCAATATTTTATCTGTGTCTGGTCTAATTGCCACACAGCAATTACGCTAAATTGTGTCATTAAAACGATGTGTTAAGATGATAGTAATAAGACGTCATAGATTAACTTTTTGTTAATTTTGTCATAAAAATATATACTAGTAACACATTTGATAAATTAGTTCCTAGGATCTTTTTTGTAAACTTTTTAGTAGAATTTGTCATTATTAGACATTTCACACAATATATACAATGATAAATACATGACATAACCACTATAATACCTTTTAGTAAAGAGGCAAGATAACAGAATTATAAAACTTTACTACACAATTGTGGTAAAAGAGTTTTTCTAAGCCTTAAGACATATAGTTACTTGACAGCATCATGACCAGTGTCGTTTATATAGGCTATAATGGAAGTTTAAAGTTATACAACTTTTAATCATAAAGAATTGCGTTATGTTAGCAAATTAATATACGACTAGCCAAACCCCACAAAAAGAATTTTGTGCACAAATCAACACACAACCCACACCACACCACTCCACCTCATCACACCACACTGCACCACACCATACCACTCCACCCACACACCATGCCACCCACTCCATACCACACTACCCACACTACACCCCATACACCCTATCACCCCACCACACCATCCATAGCACAACACACAAAGCACACCACCACCACACCACATCAAATCCACCACCTCACGTGGTGATCATGATGTTGATGATGATGATGATGGTGGTGGCAATGATGACGACACCTATAGCACAAGCACCAACAGCACAGCATTACAACAAAACCATTCCAAACATTTTTCACAAAGTTGAAAATATGTGCTATAATATAATAAATAGCAAAGGCCTCGCAAAAGATTTTGCGTATAAATACACGTGTAATCAATAATACGCGAACGTCCTACCTAGTCTTCATTTATAACACAAAGCCCGTAACATCATGCCTACTGTTTGTTTAACTAACGCAAAGCCTGTAGCTTTTTGCTGAATTAAAGTTATAAGCAGAGTAGAGTACAATGGATGACGTCACAACAATGTCTTTGCGTCAACAGTTTTCTAAGCGAAAATTGCCGAAAATAGAACTCCTAATTAACTCGCCAGTACTCCTCTCGGTGGACCTGCCCTAAAATATAGCCCACATCATCGTGTAGCCCCGTTCTTCCTCTTTCTAAAGAGCTATATATCTCCTTCCGAGAGTCCCACCAGGCGCCGCCAGAACGTTTTTCCCGCAGGATGTTTGGTCAAAATTACGAAAAAATCACGAGTTGGGTCCGGGAAAACGCCCGTTACGGGACACCGTGGCCCTCTCGCGAATTCTAAATAGGCCTATGACACCCATCGCTGAACGGGCTATCTATCTTTACCCAGCACCCCCCTCGGTCCATCCCCGTTCTCTATATCTCAGGCGTATAATTTTTGCAAAAAACGGCCGAAAAATGGCCATTTTTAGAGGTTTTTCGCCCCCCCGTTCCTCGCGGTGGGCCCGATTCGAAAAATAAACCCCCAATGAGACGACACTAGATCGAGACCTTTTGTTTGATATATAGATCGCCGCAAATGGTGCCGTCGTCGAAGCTGTAGCCTCGAATCTTATATATATATATATATATATATATATATATATACCAAGAATATTAATATAAGAGTATAGATGTTATACTACTTATGAGATAACAGTAATAATGATGCTAATCGCAACTGACTTTAAGCTACCATAACTATGATCGCATTGCTTTGATTTAATACCTATTATATAAGTTATATTGCATGAACGATGTTTTCAGGAGCGTTGCTTACATACAAATTATTATTTGCAGAACAAGCACATTATGATTTACTTATTAGGCCCATTACACATATGATATATGAACTAGGCCTAGGTGCTTTATAGGCCAGTTATCAGGTTAAATTTCTACCACCAATTCACACTCGTGAGAAACTATGCAAAACGCACGTTTCTATGCTGCAGGCCTTAGTGGTATCCACCACCACCACTGCTGTATTTGCCGTAGCTTTGATAAGTATAATAAGTAGATGTATGGAACACGTAATGATCAGTGTATGTGGAATCGTACAAGTCTTCATACGGGATAGTATGTCGCTGGAAGTAAACGTATGATCTGTGGCTGGGATTACTCTTCTGAATGTATCCATAATAAGCACTGGGTCGGTATCCGTAGCAGCCGCCATGCTGAGCATGCGTAAAGACAACTACCTGAAACGCAAAATCGAGATTAAAATTTTCCCTGATTAATTAGCATTTACGTCCTAAACCTTAAGTTAAAAAAATCGGTGTTCTTAAATGTGGTCTGAAAGTACAATTATACGCGTTTCTACTAGATTAATTATACACTAGCAAAGGTCCCGCAAAAATTTTGCGTAAAAATACACGTATAATAAAAAATATGCGAACATCCTACATAGTCCTCAATTCGCCGTGGCCCTCTCGCGAATTCTAAATGTGCCTATTACACCCACCGCTAAACGGGCTATCTATCCATATCTAGCCTCGAATATTATATATATATAACATACCAGTAGAATTAATATATAGATTCTGCATTACATTGGTGTAATAAATTGTTGTTTTCTACAATTACCTATGGCAATTTAGGCAACATTCAGTAGTTTTAATAAAGTACAATAACTTGAAGACGCTGCTATAATAACATGGCTAGGACAATGAGAGTCTGTCAACAAGCTTGTGTTTTAAGGGTGTACCAGCTTGATAGTGCCATGCACGTTTCAATGCTTAATGACTGAAGTTTCTTTCAAGTCTGGGGTTTCTGCTTCCCCAGTTGCAGTAAATATTAAAACAATCAGCTGCCCTCATCAGTGGTACACTGTGCAAACAACAAACCAGTTGTACACTATTGGTACTACAGTGTACCACTGATGATGATAGCTGATTGCTATCGAATCATTTGCACATGTTTTTCAATCAGTTGTAAATTACAGTTTTAAATAAAAGTTGTGTTGTTGTAATAATAAACTAATGAATGCTTTGAAGTGCCTGCATAAATTGGTTTGGATAATAATAATGATGATAATATTAATAATAATAATAATAATAATAATAATATTAATAATAATAATATAATAATAATAATAATAATAATAATATTAATAATAATAATAATAATAATAATAATAATATTAATAATAATAATAATAATAATAATAATAATTTTAATAATAATAACAATAATAATAATAATAATAATAATAATAATAATAATAATAATAATAATAATAATAACAACAATAATAATAATAATAATAATAATAATAATTTTAATAATAATAATAATAACAATAATACAACAACTACGGCCAAATCACGTTGAAAACGCCGGGTCTCGTCTGATCACCGAAGTCAAGCAACGTAGAGCCTGGTTAGTTCTTGGATGGGTGACCGCTTAGAAATACCAGGCGCTGTAGGCTTGCGGGATGCCCACACTGTATCTCAAACTAGGCGGAGGAGCTGTACAAGCTGCCAACGGCTAGAGGGCGGAGGAGGTCAAGTGACCCAATGGCCATGCGTAGAGGAGTAAACCTTCCGAGTGGAGCCCCGAAGGCGGACCAGTCCAGCATGCTCACTGACTCCGGCAGCTCCTGCAGCCAACCTGGTGCCAAACGTATAGCTCCGCTTTCCTCTGTATTACACCAGGGATGAAGAGAGGGGGTTCCTGTTGTCTGGGCAACTCAGGATCTCCTTACACCTTGCCCAGCCGTGTGCCCTGGAGACATTCAAGGATTGGACTCTCTTGGCGCACATTTCATTGTCTTCCGAGACAGAAGGATGCCAACAACAATAATAATAAAAAATAGAAATAATAATAATAATAACAATAATAGTTGATTTTTTAAACAGCATGGGTCTCATCGCTGTTTACTGCAGTTAACATAGTAGCTATAATTAGAAAATATTAAATTAATAGACCTACAGTACGAGCATCGAGTTCATAATAAAATGCCTAATACAGTAAGAAACCACACTTTGATAAAATTATAGATTAAGGTATAGTGAAAATAGAACAAAATACACAGGTTTGTTAAACAATAAGCTATTATAAAGTTTATGTTAACTAAAACAACTAGAAAATGAAAATAAATTAAAAACATAATTGTAGTATCGTTCGTCTATAATAGGCTTTTTTGAAAAGAAAGCGCTCTTGAGTTATTTTTGAAAGTGGTCATAGACCCTGCCTGGTGCAAATAAATGGATTGTGGAAAGATCGTTCCACGAGGATGAGGCAGCAATAGAAAAGCGAGCTGACGGTAAGTGGATTCAAACCATTTTAAACTACACTACAGCCAATCCCTTCTGATACCAGTGTTGCAAAAGCAAGGTCCAAAATGTTATCATTACACGTAGAACTTTGTACACACTACATTTTCAAGAATACAATTAGCAAACTTTTCATACGTGGCTGAGACAGGATAAGTAAAACTGGTCCACTCAAAAAGTGGCAAGTTAAAATCGCCAATCACAATGGTAGGATAGTGTACATTACACAGAGAGTTTATAGTGTCACAGAGTTTGTTAATATATACAATGTCAGCTCGTGGTGGACAATAGCAAAAAACGAGTCTTGATGAAGCAGTGCTGATTAAATCAACAGCTGCTACTTCCGTTTCATTGCACCTAGACACACTTTTTATTGTTTTTCGCATAAGTAAGGCGATTCCTCCGCCACATGACTCCCCGTTTTTCCTGTAAACCAGATACTCCTTTCCATAATCAAGCATACCTTGTCAGGTACGTTTTCATGAGCCAGGTTGATGAGCCCTTCAGGTGACGAGACTTCTGTGATATCTTTGTGTGACTTTTCAATCCACTCATTGACCTTTTCTGCACTTGATATTTCTTTGGCTACAGGCGAAACCACATCTGAACTAGCAGACCCCTGACTAGCCTTTTGCATGCGCAAATGTTTGGTCTCCATGGTTTGTAATTTTAGTTTCTGTTCTTTAATTTTCAAGGCATGCAAATCAAGCCTGCTTAAGTTTGTTGCAGAAGTTTTCACACTGCTGGACGTGGTTTTGTCCTTTTGCGTTACTCCCCTGATTGGTCACGAGCCGTTTCAACACTCTCACTCTTTGAAGTAGGTGTGGTTACCTCTGCAGTAATCTCGCTGTCCAGTACTCGTTGGACTAATTCTGCTTTGCTTCCAGCGACTTGTAATCCCTTATCCCGTAGCAACTTTCTTAACTCTTGTGGGGATTTTTGCTGAAGCTGTTCTTCATTTAGTCTCAACAAATCTTGTCCTTGCCCGGAAGCCATGCTGTACTAGCCTTGTCCAGGTGTTCTGTTTTCGAAAGCAATATGGTCGTCTCGTCTAGGTACACGGACTGAGATATAAAACTGTACGCGACATGCGTTCGACTTCGTTTTATCTGAAGAAAAATTAAAAATTCTTTCTGCTAAACCAACGTCAAAACATTAAGTAACTGGTATAATGATAATTAATAATAACAAGACATGACGAAATGTGAAGAAATGAAACTTACATCTTTGCCGCATACCGGCGAGTCACTTCTTTCATATCCTAGCTGTGAAATGAGGCCAATGGCCTATTTCCTAACCTAGCTCACCTGTCTAAACTAGGAAAAACAAACACCAGGAGGCACCACGTGCTTATATCCAAAACACAAGCAGTTACTGTATCCTCTTTCTCTAAGAGCCATAATGTAGTAAACAAGAGCAATTATTACATAAAAGATATGTATAACACCACATGTACTTCATAATTTTGGTAAAAAAGCTAGCATTAACTCACCGATAGTTCAGAATTATATAATCACGATTCACAAATTTTGTCGATTGTTATTGTGTTTATTTAATTATAAAATGTGTTAGCACTTACTAGATTAAACTTGCTTTAAAAATTACTAAAATGAAATTTGTTGAACTAGATTAACCAATCATTTATACTGCAGATATTTGCCCTGTGGTAATTTGGGAGCTCAGGACTAGAGTTAGGACCACATTTGCCGCAAATTTGTAATTTTATTTTAGGGGTGAAGGTATAAGACGACGTTCATACAGCCAAAATAACAGCCACCTGAAACTACATGTAAAGTTGTTTGGTGACAAAACCTTCGTCTAATACAAACGTAAATGTAAACTAAGCACTGATTAGCTTGAAGTGGCATCTTCACTTTTCCCATTGTGGCGAATAGGCGAAATGGTTAAATAAACTTTGCATGTTATATTTTAATACATAGCTGTCATTACATGAAACATGGAGACTTCATAAAAAAGATTATAAGCACGAATAATAACTATGCCATTTACCACGAAAGCACGAGCAATGTGAAGCTATAGCACAGTTCATTAGGCCATGTTTGCGCTTTTAAACCATGGTAGTTTTCTTAAACTTGGGCTTGACAATCCATTCTACAATCTACGTCAATTTGGGTTTGATAATCAATTCTACAATCTACGTGGAGTTGGGCTTAGCAAACAATTCTACAGTCTACGTGGACTTGGGCTTAACAATCAATTCTACAATCTACGTGGACTTGGGCTTAACAAACAATTCTACAATCTACGTGGACTTGGGCTTAACAATCAATTCTACAATCTACGTGGACTTGGGCTTAACAATCAATTCTACAGTCTACGTGGACTTGGGCTTAACAATCAATTCTACAATCTACGTTGACTTGGGATTAACGATCAATTCTACAATCTACGTGGATTTGGGCTTAACAATCAATTCTACAGTCTACGTTTACTTGGGATTAACGATCAATTCTACAATCTACGTTGACTTGGGATTAACGATCAATTCTACAATCTACGTGGACTTGGGCTTAACAATCAATTCTACAGTCTACGTGGACTTGGGCTTAACAAACAATTCTACAGTCTACGTGGACTTGGGCTTAACAAATAATTCTACAGTCTACGTGGACTTGGGCTTAACAATCAATTCTATAATCTATGTGGACTTGGGCTTAACAATCAATTCTACAATCTACGTGGACTTGGGCTTAGCAATCAATTCTACAATCTACGTGGACTTGGGCTTAACAAGCAGTTCTACAATCTACGTTGACTTGGGCTTAACAATCAATTCTACAATCTACGTGGACTTGGGCTTAACAATCAATTCTACAGTCTACGTGGACTTTGGCTTAACAATCAATTCTACATTCTACGTAGACTTGGACCTAAATGCAAATAAAAATAACAGTTTTTTTCATTATCAAAGTTAAAAAACTAACACGTAGAATCAATAAATATTGTTTTAATTCTGTTCCTATTTATCTATTTAATTCTGTTATTAACTGCATGCTCTAAATAAATGACATAAATAAGCATCAGACATACATAGAAAAACTAATAAAATCTGTGAACTATTATTTTGACTGTGCTATATGAATGTACATTTGCTAGCGCAATGTAACGAATGTTGACTTTCTTCATATCTTCACACAGCGGTAAACTTGAAGGTCAAGAGCGTATCCTTTGCGGCAGTAAGCTGTGCAGGAGCCTCTTCTGTAATGTAAGAATATTTGTTAATGTTCATTTGTTGCTTGTTTTAATAAATATTCAAAAGACCATTCAAAGAAATTACAGTTAATTATTCTCTTAACATGCTTAATTTGACTGATGTAGCATCTGAAAAGTTTTACATTAAATTTAAGCGAAATGTCATCATTTCTGTGGTTACCAAAAGTTATTTTAATTTTCAACAACACAATGTTTAATGCTCCACATCATTGTCATCGTCATCAACATACATCATCATCATCATCACCATAATCACCACCACCACCATCATCATCATCATCACCATAATCACCACCACCATCATCATCATCACAAACATAATCACCACCACCATCATCATCATCAGCAGCAGCGACATAAGCACCACCATCATCACCATCATCATCCTATGCATGTCAAAGCATCACACAATACTTTCAGCATGTTGGTACAGTATAGGATATTTTTATCCACTATTGGTTCAACATTGGACCAATGTTGTCATCATATTGATAAAAAATATTGGTACAATGTTGTGGCAAGTCCACATTTCCAGTTTGTCCCAATATTTGCAAAACATTGTCACAACATTGATACAATATTGTCATGTTGCCTGGGCCTTAAATTACGACGATTGTAGACTTCGAAATTTCCAAATAAAAGAAAATTGCCCTCAAAACAGTGCTCAACCAACGGTTGAATAACTATACCACGACTTATTCAACTCAATTCAGTTTTGTTCAGTTTAATTCAATTATTCCTTTTTCGATAAAAAGAACACCACACAAAAGTAACAGAAATCATACAAAGTAAATTCCACGCTATTTATAAGTAAACAAATACAACACTGAGAAATTAATGAACCTAATAATTACACATTTACAAGTGATTTTCAAAAAAAGTGACATATTGTTAGTCTCTCACCCAACTCTGCCATTATTTATGTACGTGCATTTTCCAAGGTGTCTAAATGTGCAAGGAACGTTACAGCTCGTCTTTTGAGTTTCTTTTTCTAAATGATCAGGTCTACAAAATAATAACAAATATTTTTATATATTTAATCATGTTGGTTCGATCTGCATTGTTAAATATTACGACCAAAAACTGATCGTTGGAGTTCCAAAGACCACAAAGACCAAAAGCTCATCGTTGGAGTTCCAAAGACCACAAAGACCAAAAGCTGATCGTTGGAGTTCCAAAGACCACAAAGACCAAAAGCTGATCGTTGGAGTTCCAAAGACCACAAAGACCAAAAGCTCATCGTTGGAGTTCCAAAGACCACAAAGACCAAAAGCTGATCGTTGGAGTTCCAAAGACCACAAAGACCAAAAGCTCATCGTTGGAGCTCCAAAGACCACAAAGGCCAAAAGCTCATCGTTGGAGTTCCAAAGACCACAAAGACCAAAAGTTCATCGTTGGAGTTCCAAAGACCACAAAGACCAAAAGCTGATCGTTGGAGTTCCAAAGACCACAAAGACCAAAAGCTGATCGTTGGAGTTCTTCATAGAGCAACTATTATGGTCACAGAGATAAAGGAACTGCCTTATCAGGTGCGTCTAAAGGCTTTGTAAATAATTCGTATGCTGTACAGAAGGGTCCGAGGTGATATGATAGAACTATGCAAGTTTATACATGGAATGTACAGTATGCATGCTGATATCCTGCAAAGAGATAATCAGACAAGAACTAGGGGCCGTCCATATAAGTTAAGGAAAAGGTATAGTCGCACTGCTACACGACACAGTTTCTTCAGCTTGAGGGTTGTACATTGCTGGAACAACCTCCCTGAAAATGTAGTCTCCACAAACTTCGTAACCTCTTTTATAAGCAAACTAGACAATATATGGCTGAACTACCAATGCAGCTTCGAGGCTGTACCACCTAGAGATTTTTAAAAGTGCTGACTGTTATGATCAGTTCCCAGGCAGAAATGCCTAATATGATATAACATGATATGATAATATGACTCTTCGCTAGCAGGCAGTTGTAAGAATTATATTTTTCTCTTCCTATATTCACACAACCAACCGTAGTAGCTCGCCTGCAGTGCCCACGCCTTTGTTTGAGGCGATTTACTTAAAAAAAGAAAAAGAAATGGTGGCAGCTAAAGTCCACATACCCACAGACAGACCCTTCAGGCTTGCAAGTTCTTTTCCTTGTAGTGAATCCTTCCGGAGTGCCACAAAGAGAACATTTGCCGTGATGGGACCATTTGCTCCATTTACCAATGGAAACAGGTGGTTCAGTGGTCACTGTAGTCGTGATTTCTGTTGTTGTTGCCACGGTGGTATAATAATCTTAAAAACAAATCTGAAATTAATCTGAAAGCTGACCTGATTCAGGCAAGGACTTGATGCACATTCATCTGTATCTAAAAATTATTTTTTCAAAATATTGCAAAATTTGCTAGGTCATATGTAGCAGAAAACAATGAAATGTAAGTGTATCATCTTTTGACTAAAATAGTTATCTTAGGTAATAAGGCACACTGTGAATACAATACATAAAAACATCCATCTTTACCTGTGTCACATTTATTTCCAGTATACCCAGATTGACAATTGCAAATATACGAGTTAATTCTATCAGAACATGTACCATGGACACAAGGATCAGATGCGCATTCATTTATATCTAAAGAAAAGAGCCATTGGGTAAAAATATTGCTGAAATTGTTACATGACTGTATATTAAAGTATTACTCGAATATCATGCATTAAGATACGGTGACGCAACAATTGCTAAACTACTACTACCCTGCATATCATAATATGCGCAAAAATACAAAGCATCGTGAAAGGTTTTACTTGTTTCACATTCATTTCTGGTATACCTGTTGATGCACAAAAATTATAGCTATCTATTTTATTTTCATAAGTACCTACAATCTAACAAGGATTAGACAAACATTCATCAATTTCTAAACAGAAGCAGCAAACGCATTAAAAAGATGCAAATTACCGAATTTATTTAAATACGTATTAAAGCCATTCAATAAAGCGTCGATGTCTTTGTCACTGTTATTGGATATTAGACTAGAGAGTTTTCTCTCTGACAACAAACTCTAAAGTCTGAACTGCTTTGTGTAGTACTGTCGGCAACTTTTTGCAAACTCTCTGACAGTTGCTGCATGGTTACTCTAATGCCCTCAAAAGGATCAGTCTGTTATAATTATTACTTACCATGTCGACACCTAGTTCCAGTATATCCAGCAGCACAGGAACAATCATATGCATTGACTCTATCATGACATGTAGCATTATTTAGGCAAGGACTTGATGCACATTCATCTATCTCTAAAAATTATTTATTCAAAATATTGCAATATTTGCTAAGTCATATGTAGCAGAAAACAATGAAATGTAAGTGTATCATCTTTTGACTAAAATAGCTATCTGAGGGAATAAGGTACACTGTAGATACAATACATAAAAAACATTCATTTTTACCTGTGTCACATATATTTCCTGTATACCCAGATTGACAATTGCAAATGTATGAGTTAGTTCTATCAGAACATGTACCATGGACACAAGGATCAGATGCGCATTCATTTATATCTAAAGAAAAGAGCCATTGGGTAAAAATATTGCCGAAATTGTTACATGACTGTATATTAAAGTATTACTCGAATATCATGCATTAAGATACAGTGATGCAACAATTGTTAAACTACTACAACACTGCATATAATAATATGCGCAAAAATATAAAGCATCGTGAAAGGTTTTACTTGTTTCACATTCATTTCTGGTATACCTGTTGATGCACAAAAATTATAGCTATCTATTTCATCTTTACAAGTACCTACAAACTGACAAGGATTAGACGAACATTCATCAATTTCTAAACAGAAGCAACAAACACATTAAAAGATGCAAATTACCCAATTTATTTAAATAAGTATTAAAGCCATTCAATAAAGTGTCGATGTCATTGTCACTATTATTGCATATTAGACTAGAGTGTTTTCTCTCTAATAGCAAACTCTAAAGTGTGAACTGCTTTGTTAACTGCTACTGTTGGCAACTAATTGCAAACTCTCTGACAGTTGCTGCATGGTTATTCTAATGATCTCAATAGGAACAGTCTGTTATAATTATTACTTGCCATGTCGACACCTTGTTCCAGTATATCCAGCAGCACAAGAACAAGCGTATGCATTGACTCTATTAAGACATGTAGCATTATTTAGGCAAGGACTTGATGCACATTCATCAACATCTAAAAATTAATTATTCAATATATTGCAATATTTGCTAAGTCATATGTAGCAGAAAACAATGAAACGTGTGTCCTCTTTTGACTAAAATAGCTATCTTAGGGAATAAGGTACAGTGTAGATACAATACAAAAAAAAACATTCGTCCTTACCTGTGGCACATATATTTCCTGTATACCCGGATTGACAATTGCAAATGTATGAGTTAGTTCTATCAGAACATGTACCATGGACACAAGGATCAGATGCGCATTCATTTATATCTAAAGAAAAGAGCCATTGGGCAAAAATATTGCCGAAATTGTTACATGACTGTATATTAAAGTATTACTCGAATATCATGCATTAGGATACAGTGATGCAGCAATTGTCAAACTACTACTACACTGCATATCATAATATGCACAAAAATTTAAATACGTATAAAAGCCATTCAGTAAAGTGTCGATGTCTTTGTCGCTGTTATCGAATATTAGACTAGAGAGTTTTTTCTCTGACAACACACTCAAAAGTCTGTACTGCTTTGTATAGTACTGTCAGTCTGCAAGCTCTCTGCCAGTTGCCACATGGTTATTCTAATGCCCTTAAAAGGAACAGTCTGTTATAATTATTACTTACCATGTCGACACCTAGTTCCAGTATATCCAACAGCACAGGAACAATCATATGCATTGACTCTATCATGACATGTAGCATTATTTAGGCAAGGACTTGATGCACATTCATCAATATCTAAAAATTAATTATTCAAAATATTGCAATATTTGCTAAGTCATATGTAGCAGAAAACAATGAAATGTAAGTGTGTCACCTTTTGACTAAAATAGTTATCTTTGGGAATAAGATACACTGTAGATACATTACATAAAAAACATCCGTCTTTACCTGTGTCACACTTATTTCCAGTATACCCAGATTGACAATTGCAAATGTATGAGTTGATTCTATCAGAACATGTACCATGGACACAAGGATCAGATGTGCATTCATTTATATCTAAAGAAAAGAGCTATTGTGTTAAAATATAGCCGGATTTGTTACATGACCGTATATTAAAGTATTACTCGAATATGATGCATTAACACACATGACGCAACAAATCCAGCAGCAATTGAAAGCAACAACTGTCTTTTTCTAGATATCAATGAATGCTCATCAAATCCTTGTCTCCGTGACTCGTGTTCTGTGGGAAACAAGGATTGGATGAGCATTCATTGATATAATGTGTACTTTTTTACATCATCTGTACATGTTCCGCCATTCGTGCATGGATTGGGTAAATAAATTCTTATTTAAAAGTGGATTTGCTACTGCATACCAATTACAGTTTGGTATAATAAAACTATTTTAACTAATTTTGAAAATCTGCAAACAGCTAACTATGAATTGCAATCTGCAAACCATAATAAAATTCATGGTAATTTTTACCTTGTCCACATCTGACTCCTGCAAATCCAACAGCACAAACACAAACGTATCCGTTAACTTCATCTCTACACGTAGCGCCATTCATACAAGGATCCGACAAGCATTCATCAATGTCTGAGCAAAAGTAAAATATTTTTACTAGAAAATAACTGATTTGCTACAAATCACAACGCGCATAGCAAAAAAAAAACAATGAAATGTCCAGCACAAATTTTACTTAATTGCAAAAAATCAAAATGAAAATAAATATCATCCGAAGCAAATAAACTACGTCTACATTGTGTAGGTTTCTGAAATTTACAGAAATCATAAAAAACATCACAAGATTTACTTTGTTCACACTGTCGTCCAGTGTATCCAGCAGTGCAAATACAAGTGTAGTTATTGATTCCATCTTCGCAAACTCCATGCTTACAAGGGTTAGGCGAACAATGGTCAATATCTTAAGAGAAATGAATGACAAATGCATTAGAAAGTGGCTGATACGCTAAGTAATCGCAAGAAATACTTGTAAAAAAATTCACCAAACCTACTGAAAATTTGTGGAAGAACAAAGTAGTGTTTTAAAGCATATCATTTCTTTGTAAAACAAGGAGTGGTTGTAGTACCCCTAGACAACAATCTATGTGCAAA
Organism: Tubiluchus corallicola; assembly: GCA_030141605.1. Lineage (NCBI taxonomy): Eukaryota > Metazoa > Priapulida > Priapulimorpha > Priapulimorphida > Tubiluchidae > Tubiluchus > Tubiluchus corallicola. Next base: position 33,841 of record JAQGDQ010000501.1, on the reverse strand, counting down.
TTAGTGTTTTAAAGCATATCATTTCTTTGTAAAACAAGGAGTGGTTGTAATACCCTGCACAACCATCTACATGCAAAGTGTGAAACATGGAGTGGTTGTAATACCCCTTGACAACAATCTACATGCAAAGCTTTTACATTCTAGTTGATACATATTTACAATAACAGAGTTACATGATGACAATTTTTACTTTGATCACAGTTAACTCCAGTAAATCCAGAAGCACAGGTACAATTGTATTTCTCTACTCCGTTTGTACATGTAGCTCCGTTTTGGCAAGGTGTAGACAAGCAAAAATCAATATCTACAAAAATTAAAATTAATATATTTTTATAAAATCTAGCATTAGCACAGCAACATTGTAGTGAATTTACAAGCCGACGTAATTAATGTCCCCAACAATTTTATTTCTTTGCAAAATCTAGTCAAATTAGCAAAATTATCAGATGTTAGACTGACTGCGTACAATTTCAAGTTTTCCTATCTCCTTAATAACCCGCATAGGAACAGATTTCGCTCCAGTCTTTACCTATGTCACATTTATTTCCAGTATATCCAGCTTCACAATTGCAAATGTATGAGTTGATTTTATCAGAACATGTGCCATGGACACAAGGATCGGACGCGCATTCATTGATATCTAAAAAAACAACTATTGTGTTAAAATATAGCCAAATTTGTTACATGACCGTATATTAAAGTATTACTCGAATATCACGCATCTGACATACATGACGCAACAAATCCAGCAGCAATTGAAAGCAACAACTGTCTTTTTCTAGATATCAATGAATGCTCATCAAATCCTTGTCTCCGTGGCTCGTGTTCTGTGGGAAACAAGGATTGGATGAGCATTCATTGATATATACGGCATGATAGCTATTGCAATGGCATGCTTTCAGGATTTGCTACGTTACTGTATACCTTACATTACAAGAAAAAAATGATGAAAATGTGTTGCACGATTATTTTATTAAACTGTAAATTTTGACAATTACAAAGCTTGTCATACAATTGTCAAACTACTGCTACACTGCGTATCATATGTGCATAAAATACAAAGCATCGTAAAAGGTTTTACCTGTTTCACATTTATTTTCGGTATATCCGTTGATGCATAGACATATATAGCTATCGATTTCATCTTTACAAGTACCTCCATTCTGACAAGGATTAGACGAACATTCATCAATCTCTAAAAAGATGCGAATTAACCAATTTACTTTAAATATTGAAAACGCTTCACTAAAGTGTCAATGTCATTGTTTGTGTTATTGCAGTTTAGACTAGTGAGTTTTCTCTCTGACAGCAAACTCCAAAGCCGCTTTGCGTGGTGCTGTCGGCAACTTATTTCAAACTCTCCGACAGCTGGACAAGTTGATTTCCCTCAAGTGTCAGCACTTTGGCAAGTTACTCTGGAAACTCTTCTCAGTGAATGAGTATTAAATTCGGAATGACTTTATATGTTGGAAAAGTTCATTCACGACATTTTTCCTAAAATGATTTTAGGACAACATTAATAATAGGATTAAGATTGAGAAATTGATATAATAAGCGTGTAGACTGTGAAAAGTTTCTGTCGAAAGAATATTTTGACTAGTTGGCAAACATAAATTAAAGTTTAAAAATTAAAATGCATGTACTAAAGGGATCATTCATTAATCTAGGCAAAGCTGAAAAAAACTGCTAAATCCGTCAAAAATTATGTAGTTTTTCCAGTTTTCATAAAACCTTTTTTATTAGTAATTCACTTTCAGTTTCACAGCTATATAAATTCATGATGATCTAATACATATGTGGTAGCAATTTTTACCTTGACCACAAGTGTCTCCAGTAAATCCAGGAACACAATTGCAAACGAATCTATTGATTTCATTCACACACGTAGCTGAATTTTTACAAGGATTGGCTAAGCATTCATTAATATCTAAATGAGATAAATCATATAAGAAGATAATAACATCGTTCCTGCAGTGATTTATATCAAAAAACGACAGTGGCTCATGAAGAAATTTGGTTTACTGTAAAAATTCCATAAAACAATTAATTTTCACATGTTAGACATACAACACCCAATTTTTGCTCGTCTCTGCTTTATTCTTAACAATCTCGCTGTCTAAGTGTCTGTGTGCATTGCATATGAACATAACTATGCTGTGCACATACCTTTAGATGTAAAAAGTGTAAACACTTTAGGCTTATTTTTTTATAATTTTTGTTACTCGTTTTATTTCACTTTGTTAATTTTTAGTTAGTAAAAGACCTTACTTGGTCATGTTTTTATGCAAATGATCACCTATAAACATCACTATCACTGTTGAGTGTGTCAAATGACATGAAGAGGGATGGTAATGCACAGGACGAAATTGAAACCACAGGATATGAGTAACTTCTTTGCAAGCTGAGATCCATGGCAAAGCGTTTTAATTGACATTTCTTCCTGCTGATGTGGCTGCTTTGGTGACTGAGTTATAAAATTTTTTGGTAGCAGACAAGCTTGGTTCAAGACTAATGGCTACAATGTCAAGGCGAACACCCTTCATATTATACGATACTAGTGTACTGCCATCCTACCTGCATTATTGTTGCACACTAATTTGCTAAATGCATACTGTGCTATTGATGTTTTTTACAATTTCTTTTTGCTGTTTGACCAACTTCTTTAAGCAACTAGATTAATTTTTAATTTTTAAACATGTGTCTTATATACCTGACTTTTGTACATTTTAGCTTAACTCATGATGTTCATATAATCCCCTATCCACTTCTCTAGTGTGGACAAGCAGGCAGCTTTGCACTTTCAGCTTAAGTTCCTTGCTGGTGGGCATAGCATGCTACAGAAACACTATTGTTGTGCAAATTCTATCTTATGCTCCTTGTGCACTGTTTTGCTTTTCTGTACTCTTGTGCCAAAACAATAATAATTTAGTGTAGTAAAATAGTGTAGCATAATATAATGTAATGCAATATAATGTAATATAATATAACATATTATAATATAGTGAATTATAACATAATATATTATAGTACAATATATTTATAGTTTGTTGAATGAGAAAAGTTAAATACATGTGCCCTGTCTTTGCCTTTTCTTTCTCAAAATATTCGTTGCCATATTTATCTACATCACCACCTCAGAAACTAAACAGAGCAATCACGAATAACCCCGGTATACTATAAAAATACAATTAAAAACTGGCAAACTTTGCCTTCATTGCAGTTATTTCCAGTATATCCATCAGCACAAGAACAAGTGTAATTGCCGACGGTATTTGTACATGTAGCACCATTAGCACAAGGAGTCGATAAGCATTCGTTAATATCTGAAAAAAACACCAACTGTCAATAATATCTGTACACAGGCAACAAAATACAATTATGTTGTATACTACTATCTGCATAATAAAAAACTAAACAACATGGCATGTTTAATTACCTTGATCACAATTAGTTCCATTGTATCCAGAAGCACAAGAGCAAGCGTACTCGTTCAACCTGTCTATACAAGTAGCTCCATTCACACAGGGATTGGATAAGCATTCATTTATCTCTAAATACAAATCATAAAACCTTTTAAGAAGATGTCAGAATTGCTCGGCAAATGCGACTGAGGTTTTGGCCATTAAAAATGAAGAAAATCTAAATGCACAAAATGTTTCATATTTTAATAAGCTTGGAATATGCCACATTAATGATAATATAAAAATTGTGGCAAACGATTAAGACAATCTGCAAACAAATCTGTCTGTTCAGTCTGGCTTATTTCGGAAGACATTCTTTGAGAGTGGATAAGCATGGTGTTTTGCTACAGGTATCAAATTAATTTGAGTCTATGCAGCTTAAGAGTCGGATCCAGACTAGCAGAGTGAATAATTTCTAGAAAATCCAATGGTGCCAGAGTATTGTGTTTATTTTGCTTTTACATTTAGCACCTTTTTAGCTGAATAATTGTCAATGCAGAGATGATTACGTCATCAAATTTCACAATAGAAGTTAAGACAATCGAAGGCTTAACTTTTTAGGAATATAACAAAATTCGACACAAATACTTTTGCCGAGATAGTTATTGTTTTATTAATGACAATCATTTTTAAATTTATGCTAGAAATGTGCTTTGCGTTTTTAACACAATACAAAATTTTCGGTTAAGAAATCATTTTATGATCTACTAAATTGGGCATGCCCGTTTTTTATTAGATTGCTAATTCATATTTTTGTTTGCATATACTTGTTATCTACCAATACTCATTGCATCATTGTGCAATGTGCAGTAAAAATTTCCGAATACAACTAAAACACATAATAATAATAATAATAATAATAATAATAATAATAATAATAATAATAATAATAATAATAATAATAATAATAATAATAATAATATTAATAATAACAACAACAACAACAACAATAATAATAACGATAATAATAAATATCAATAATCAAATTATTAATAATAATAGCGTTGATAAGGCCTTAGTGATGAATAATTTTTAGAGGACAAAAAACAATAGTTTTTAATATTTCATAAAAAATATAAAGATTTTGCATTTAACTCTTTGATTAAATCACCCAACAAGATGCATCTGTGTTCTTGCATTTAGTTATTTCCACATAAGCTCCATAATACAACCTGGCACTCTGTTCAAAAACTGATAATCTTTACCTTCTTCACAGTTAACTCCTTTATATCCTTCTGCACAAGAACAATTGTATGCATTGGTACCCACGTCTATACAAGTAGCTCCATTTGCACAAGGATTACTTGCGCAATCTTTAACATCTAAGCAGAAACGTCACACGCATGTGAATAATAAATTTTACTTCCTTTTAACAGATGAAAACTTGCAAAAACAAAATCGCTCTAGGTTCTACATTGTGTAACATTTTTTTAAAAACTCAATCTCAACAGCTGTAAACACGAAAAAATTTAGACCTTTTTCGCAATTGCGTCCAGCAAATCCTTTGGCACATATGCAAGTGTAGTTATTGGGTCTATCTACACATGTCGCTCCATTCTGGCAAGGATTAGAAAGAACCAAGCACTCATTAATAGCTAAACAGAAAAGAATAACATAAATTCATGCGTTAATCAATTCCATAAACAGTCTTGCTAAATCAATGAAAAAAATCTGTAGCAGACAGATGCACTAAATCCAACACAAAGTTACAGCAAACTGGAAACAATGTTTTTTCTATAATTCCTTGGAATAATTGCAGTCCAAACTTTCACAGTATTAATAACAAACTAAATGTACATATTGTCCTTTTTACTTATTTATGTTTTGTTAATTTCTGCTTATAATACCAAACATTGTGGCAACTTTTACCTTCCCCACAAGTACGTCCTGTAAATCCAGGAACACAAGTACAAGTGTATTTGTTGATTCCATCTATACACGTTGCTCCATATTTACAGGGATTAGACTGGCATTCATTAATATCTAAAGAATTAAAATCTTTCTGTAGAAGTGAGCAGACTCTAGACATATAAGGTTAACTAAAATTTGAAAAATTAAAGAACGTTAAATTTCGTAGTTTAATGATTTTCGGATGTATTAGACAAACTATATCCATGTTTACTTTGTTCAGATTTCAGAGCATTTTCAAGAACAAACACTTTGAGAATGTTTTACCTTGATCGCAATTAGTTCCCACATATCCGGCATCACAAGTACAAATGTATGCGTTTTGTGCATCAGAACATGAGCCATTCACACAAGGATTGGATAAGCACTCATTGATATCTAGTAAAAACAAAGTCAAGTTTGCTGTAGTTATAATGAGCAATAAATAGTGATCTATCTTGCTGAGTAATTTTACTCTTTTTTAAAAATTCGCAATTCAAATTATTCTCAATAGTAGGAATAAACTACAATTACACGTGGAATTGGTTAATTTTACCTTGTCCACAGTTAACTCCAGTGTATCCTGAATCGCAAATGCAAGTGTAGATACCGATTCCATCTTTGCATGTGGCTCCATTCTTACAAGGATTAGATGAACATTCGTCAATATCTACACAAAAACATGCAATGTATTACAGCACGTTCCAACTTGAGGGTTTTCTGTTGTGCATTTTTTCTCTTTCAATAAACTCCCAAGTGCTTTACGAGTTACTCTTGCCAAGTAATTGCGAACCCTCTAACAGTTGCTGTGAGTTGATTTCATATGAGTTACTCTCTGGTGTGATTGCCTCAGCAAGTTACCCTCGGCACTTTTCACAGTAAAAAGAAAAGTGAAGTGAGTGCCAGATCATGATTAATGTCGGAGAGTAACACGAAGCTAGTTTTGAACTTGCCAGTGATTTACTTGTCTAGGAAACTCACTAGTCTGAACCTGCTATTAAAAAGATTTATCAACATTCATTTGACAAATTAGCATTTAAATGTCCACATAACCTACAGAATCGATTTCTCTTAGTCTAACACTAATATTATTAAAATACCATATAAATGCTAGTAGCTCATTCTAGATTGAATATCGCCGGAAATTCAACTGATTAATGCGATTTTTCGAGATTAATGAAGATACAGTTTGATCAAAATTTGATTTAATGACTAAGCAGCAACGTTGCATAAATTGCCTTAAGCTAATATTAAACAATGAAATTGAGAGTTTTATACATATTTTATGGTTAGGGGCATTAATGAAGCTTGTTTGCTCTGTTTTATACGTTATCGGAACTCTTTAGTCATATTAGAATTAATCCAAATCCTACCAAAAGGTTAATTTTTTTAAAACATATTTTGTAAATTGCTCACCTTGTCCACAGTCAACTCCAGTAAATCCGTTTATACAAGTACAAGTGTATCTATTGACTTCGTCTGTACAGTTAGCTCCATTTTTACAAGGATTCGACAAGCATTCATTTACATCTGAAGAAAAACGACGAAGTTAATAATGCAATAGTACTATAATGTAATAAAAAACATGCAATAAGGTTGCGCTGAACAAAAAACAAATTAACATAACATAACATAACGTTGCATATCGTCACACAGATTTGAATTATCACGTGCTCCACAGACTATGTCCAATAGACATTTCTGCATTTTACTCTAATAATCTCAATAGGAACAATATGTTATATTACTTACCCTGTCCACAATTAGTTCCAGCATATCCGGCAGCACAAGAGCAATTGTATGCATTGATTCCATTATGACACGTAGCATCATTCAGGCAAGGACTTGATGCACATTCATCTACATCTAAAATTATTCAATCAAAATAATGTAAGTCTTGTAGAGCAGTTTTTGTAAGTGTAGCAGTTTTTAACTAAAGCAATTATCATGCAGATTAAAGTACATTTTAGATACAATCTGTAAAAAATAGTAATCTTTACTTTGTTCACACTTAGTTCCAGTGTATCCTGCCACACAAGTGCAAGTGTATTTATTGATTTCATCTTTACAAGTTGCTCCATACTGACAAGGATTAGATGCACAATCATCAATGGCATCTAAACGGAAAAAAACTTTAACAATTTCTTAATGTTGGCAGATACACCAAACCACAGCAAAGTGTAATAATATAGCAACAAATGAGTGCTTTAGTACTGCAATCCGTTCTTGGAGTCTCCATTCTTGGCATTCATATTCTTGATGATCGTATCAAACAAATATTTCATACAATTCAATTTTGAAAACCGGGGACAAATAACTACGTTCTACAGTAACTGTGCTATCCATCTGTTACTGATTTGATGTGTTCTATCTCTATGATAGAACGAGTTGTTGTAATATTAAAGCATAGATCTAAGTGAAAATTGTAAGTGTATGTGGTGACATGTAAATTACTTTGGCATCACTAATCACGTCATGGGACTGCAGATGAAAGGACTTGGGCCACGAATGATCATGATTCCTCATAAAACTTGTGTTGTGATTATGTTACTAACACAAAGGCTCAATTCTAGAACGCTTCTTTTTCGAATGTTAAGCATTTAACCATTAGTGCAGAACAGCCAAACGACGTGTCCAAAATGTTGTAGAACTGATAATTGTCGTACTCTCAAATTTGTTAAAAACAATATTTTAATATAGTAGAAAATTTTACCTATTCCACAATTAACTCCTGTAAAACCTTCAGGACAAAAACAAGAGTAACTATGGATACTTCTGTTACACGTTGCTGTACATACACCTCCGTTCTTACAAGGATTAGGTGAGCAATCTTTCTTTCCTAAGTAGAAACAATATACTCATCAAAAAGTTGTCAGAACCACCAAATCACTCCAAATTGGTTTATAGTACATCCGCATAAAATATGTCAACGTGAGAAATATGTCAACCGTAAATTCTCCAGGGTGAAATCTTAGTCGTCAGGATGAAATGCAGGTAGAAAATTTCAGGCTTCGGAGCTAATATTCTGTACAAAGTCTGGTGAGGAAGTTGTAATTAACTCACCTTTCCAGTGGCACACAATGGACAGATGGCAATTCGAATAAGTAAAAAAAAACTACCGTATGCAACACATACATATAGTTATAGCTCACACTTACATAACTGCATACAAACCTGCACAGATATATTTACACAATTTACCCACTCACAAATTATTTGGTTTTTGAAAAACCAGCAATGAATAAGTTTTTGCAAGAAAATCTGAAAAACTGACATCTGCTTAATGAAAACAAGTACAGAAGATGCTTTCAGTAATTTCAGTTAATGAAGTATCACCGGCTGAGAATCGATCACTACTATACTTACATTGTCAATTATATCATAAATAAACATTAGCAATAAAACGGGGCCAAGAATGGGGCCATGAAGAAGAGCAAGCATCAGTTGAGGTTTAGTCAGAGTATCTGCGATCTAAGATGACTATTTCATAGCAATTGGACACATAAGATTCGAACCACTTTGACAGTGCTCGGACAAGATTCTAGTCTGTCTTAATAAAGCATGATCTTGCACAGCGTGACACCTGGGTAACATACAGCCCAAATCCCACACTTTTTGGAACGTTATCAGAAGGAAATGTTCACATTACTACAAAGAAATTGTTGCTATCACCTCATCTTATGCCCAGCTTTGTATCAATGCCCACTTGTTTCATTGTATTGTATCATTAACAATATATTTTTCACACCACTTTTCGGAAATAACTGAGAGAAAAAATAGGTAATTCTCAATAAAGATATCAAACAGGTTTCCTGGTAATTCAGAGCTACACTCAGCTTTGGGGGATTTGGCCATGCTCGTCTTCAGTTTATCTTTATTCAGTAAAAAAGTCAACACCATCAAGCTAACCTCTCCGTGGTATTATAACACCTTGGCAGTTAGATCCAGCATACCCCACAGCGCAGAAACAAGTGTATGTGCTGAAACTAGCTAAGCATGTAGCACCATTCTTACAAGGATTGGACAAGCAGTTTTCTAAAAAAACAACATATTATATTATTATTGCAGGAATTGCACTGTGGTTGTTACTGTTATGTTACTATTTATATTATTATTATTATTATTATTATTATTATATTATTTATATTATTATATTATTCCTAGTGCTATTATTTAAATTTTTAAATTATTATAGAAAGTTAATAATTATTATATCCAGCCATTTTCGTGATCACCTTTTTGTCACTAATATCACGTAATACTTATAAGTAATGAATTATTTACAAGCCGGCAATGCAAAATTTTGATGGAATGGATAGATGTATAATATCAAAGTTGAGATTTCATTATTACTAAATAATATAATTGTCAGTAATGCATTGCTATAGGCATCCTTGCCAGGAAAAACAGTATAGTTTTCAAAGGTTTTATGATCATTGACATGTATTCGAACATACAATCTTTGATGTATGATACTACCTGGTTTCGTGAAGGCAAGGCGGAACACTTTATTAGTACTATTGACACCCCAAACGTAGCTATTGAAGTGGCTAGAAACACTGATGTGTTTTAAACTTCCTTCTATTCTGTGCCATTTTAATCCAACTGGATCATCTTTTGTTATATCTGACAAAAATAAAATTGAGATAAGATAAAACAATCACCTATCACTTACATGCAAGATCAGCTGGCTAAATAAAGTGCATTTTTAACATTTTGTGATTCGGGGAAATCAGAAAACTTTTGTTAAACTGAAATGTTCAAGCTGGCATTTCGATAAATGCACTCTAAGTTGAAGTAAGCTGTATAAACTGTACTAATACTGTTCAGTTATATGTATGGTGAAAATGATAGAATGACATATTTCAGTTTTTAGTGACTTTGTGTTACACCAAATACTTTAGGTTATAAAGCACCTATATGGCGTACACTGTCATCAGTTTAGCAGAATATTTCGACATAATTATGGAATGTGTTCCTCAGGTGTTCTTGGAACTAAAAGCAAATTAAAAAAAATTACAGAGTTAGTAAAGCGCAGATTGGTAGAGTTGATGTGTTGATGTAAAAAAGTTTATAAGTAAACAGCACAAATTTTACAAAGTTTGAAGACATCCTTAACAGAGACAGTTGCAACGTACTTGCATTAATGAACAAAAGAAGCAAAAGCACTTTGCTTAATCATAGTAGAAGGATGAGATAGATTTCTAAGCAGGTATATAGGTCACCACAGGAAGGAAACTGATATTTTAAATAACTGTTTGTAAGGTATTAAACTGTCTTAACTTAAAAAACTATACCGCAATTTTGAATATACACAATTATTAACATTCTACATTATTATTTCTAAAAATTGTGTATTTTCTTTTTAAATCTACACCAGTGTGCACCTTTTTCAAGCAGTGAGCATTGCCTACGACTTTCTGTACTTTATGTGCAATATAAAATGTTAATAATTTGCAAAACCCTAACACCTAACACAAAAAATGGATAATATCAGATTTCATTTATTTCGTTTATGTCAAAACAAAAACAATCTGAATTGCAAACCGAATCCATAAAACAATGAGCGCAAAGAGATAACGACCAATTTGTGCAACTAATTTTGTTCATTAATATGATTTAAATAATAATTGTTCATTTGAAATATCTAGATTTACCACTTTTGCATTTTTTTAATTAACCATGCTAAATTTCTGTTTGTTAATGAAAATTGAATTATTTGGAGCTGCGATGGCATTGTTTTTATTTGGCTCGTTATTAGCAGATGAACATGGATATAAAAAAGTCATATTCATAACAAAATTGTGTGCTTTAGTCTAGGGTATTAATCATTGTACAATGGACATTGTGAATTTCAGTTAAACTGTGTGTTTTTCAGCTAGCTTTGTTTGAAACACAAACTATTCTCAAACCAGGCAAACTGTCATAGAGTGCTTACACTAGCACGACACTAAAGCAAAACAGAGGAAATTGCCAAAAGGAACTATTTTTAATAAATAATTAATAACTTATAAATTTAATAAATGGAATGGATATTTTGTTTGCCTATGAATACTTTCCAAAGTGATTTAATATATAATTGTCAACAGTGGGAAACATTTGAGACTGGCCCATTAATTTTCGGTTTTTGACCCCTAGCGAAAAATTGTTTATAAAAGTTTAGGATTGTTTATAAATTTAGTTACTAGTTGCCTATTAACAAATAATACTTTTTTACTACCATCGTGCAAAAAATAGGCACTAACATACCAACACGAATGTAGATTTCGTTAGCCTGATTCACTCCCCAAACGAAACCATTACCGGATGCAATTTGTTTTAGCGATCCGTCCACCTTCTGCCAAGAGTTGCCTAAAAACAACTGCCAGTTTATCATATAATTTACTGAACACTTGACTATACAGTTTGCTACACTCACTTGTTGTTGCCATAATCGAATAAGGACCAACAATTTGCAAAAGGCTGCTCTGATATGTCAGATTGTGACATGCATCTCTATTACTGATGGTGAAGCTGTTACTAAAGCTGTTCTTAAAGCTTGTCATAGAAATCTGTCCATTGGCATGTCTGTAGGAGTATTGCATACAAAGATCAATGTTTAATTCTGTCATTAACAAAGTATTTCCAAATGCTGAAATTACTGTCTGACTCATAGATTTTGATAACCATTATTTACAAAATTCTGGTAAAGCAAACAATGCCCATTATTACTAATGTGTAAGAAATTACCTCTTATATGAGAGAAAATTTTTGATATTCAGTCATTGAAACAGCGATAACTTTTGAAACAATTTTCTTTAGCTGCAGTCAAATTAAAAGGATCATCAAACTGGCTCAGACACTGAAATGTGTCAATTTTTACACTGATCAACGTATAAGAAATGGGCTAGCAAACAAGCCAAACATCTCCTCAGACACACTCTAGGGACTTTTTAACAGCCACAAAGCTAAAGAGAGGAATTATCAGTGAAATCCTAGTATTTATGTTTGTAAGTATTTACCTTTTCCGACAACACCATGTCCAGTATCTGTTCTATAATATACCTCATTATTAGATTTCACAGCCCAAACGCCAGCTGGTCCAACAGATACCCATCTGAATCCGACACCTATTTTTTCCCAATCTAAAAAACAACAAAAGAAGTAAATTTACATTATGTGAAGCGTCATATCAAGTGTATCCAACGTTTACATTAAGCATTACTCACATTAAACCCGATTCTGTCCGCCATGAATGCATGGTTTCAGTCAGTTAAGTTACGATTTTTTTGAAAGCCCGTAAATTTTCCGATGGTCTACTCGACTCTCGAAATTATGGTTTAGATTATTATTATTTTTTGTTATTATTATTATTATTATTATTGTTGTTGTTGTTGTTGTGTGTTGTGTGTTGTGTATTTTGTATTTTGTTAAAGATTATACCCATGGGGTTCTGTCTGTGATTTTTTTCATTGTAACATATTGCATTGTTTATTTACTGTTTTTTTAACCTGATAATTGATGCTAAACGATCATAAAACAAATTATGAAACAAATTATTATTTCAAGTCCAAAAAATTATCTGTTTTGCATGATCATCTGGAGTGGAGCTCTCATATAAAATAATTTGTCTAAAAATAGCCAAAACTTTAGATATTATGTCCCATATTGAACACAATTTGTCCAGATCATATATAATTTTCTTTAGTCTATCCTTATTTAAATTATGTTAGTTCCCTTTGGTGAGCTACATACATGACAAAATAGCCCTTTACTTTGTCTTCAAAGTAAATTTCTTCATTTACATTTTGGATGAAATATATTCATTCCAGCATTTAACTCTTTCTTTAAACAATGTAACATCTTATCTATTGATAACGTAGTGTTTCATAATATTGCAATTTTCATGTATAAAAATAATAGCAAATTGTTACCCAAGTTCTTCGAAAATCCCATCAAAATAAATGCAAGATTTCATAATAGACGATTTAATCAATACTTTCTTCCATCTGTCAGTACGAATGTTGCTAAGCATTTTTCCTTTACTGGGCTATTAATTTGGAACTATCAACGAATCATATAAAATCAGAAAGTAGTATTTACAAATATAAAAAAAGTCTCAAACTGTTTGTTATGGATTATGAAACATTTATAATCTGTAATGTTTTATATCACGCTCAAAGAAGAACAAAAATGGACTATACTACATAACAAGAAGAAGTAAAAGAAACTTTGTAGGTGGGTGGACATAATCTGACTCCTCTCACCATATGCAGTTGTGATTGTCTTGCTGATTTATTTACGTTTATTGCATTCTTTGCTCACGTGAATCTACTTTTTACATTTTTTCTTCTTTCATTTTCATATTACATTTTTCATATCCTTTCACTTTTCATACTCCTTTTCCTCCCACTAACCTTCTATTCCCATTATTCATGCACCTATACTTTTCTTTCTATTTGCCATATTGGGTCTGAAGTTTACCAGTTTTTTTATGGACAGCTCCAATCATCCATTAATTGATTTCATTATTTACACGCTTGTTTCTTTTAATTTGGTATTTTTGTTTTATTTTATTGTGGCAAATGGATTAAAATAAACAAAACAAAACTGAACTAATAGCTATCATCTTATGACTATCACAATTTTTTATATTATACGTTGACATTATTAAACTTTGAAACAACTTCATTGAGTTGCAGACAAAAATCACAGTATGTTCTTGAGAAACAAATACTTTAAATATTTACTAACTTGTGTTTGTAGGATTAGTGAGGCCCCCAAATGTCGGCCTCCAAATCTCGTTTAAACTATTTACTCCCCAAAATTCATTAGTATTGGAATCCACACTGAGCTGCTTTAAACCTGCATTTGTTTCCTTCCATTCTGTACCAATCGGCACATTTCTACTAATGCCTACAAAAGCAAAAAATCATATTATGAGGTGCAGTATGGTAAACAAAATCAGTAGCAGTTTAGCAATGACATTAAGAAGGGAATGAGTACCTTCTCTATAATACAATTTGTCTTCACTGATGCTAACTGCCCAGACGATCTGATGACCAACACCAACTTGCTTAAAGCTTCCGTCAACACTTTGCCAGGAAGCCCCATCAGATTTAACGCCACCTTGTGTGCCTTCTCGAAACCAGACATGGTTGTCGGGATCGCAGCCCCAGAGCCCTGCATCTCCTATGTCAATGTGTTTTAAATCTACACCTTCTATTTGAGTCCACTGGGAACCTAAATATAGGAACATATATTAATTATAATTCTTAGTTGCTGTAGATACATTTAGACCATAATTATTTTGTTTCATTTATTAATTTGTTTATATATTTGGTTGCTTGCCTGTTTTCCTGCTTTTTGCTCATCTCTTACTTGTTTCTCTCTTGTTACTCTTCTTCATCCCTATGTTGGCTGTCATTTGTTTTAGCCGTTTCTTTATTCTCATTTTGTGTATTTAGCTGCTATTTACTTGTCCACTTTCTTGCTTTTTATGTATTTCCTTACTAGTTAATTAGTTAGTCAAGCGATTTTAGCTTTCGAATCATCGCTGCTTTACATTGTAGTAGTCCACAAGCATCTCCCACCAAGCTGACCAACAAGCTGTATCCACTACCCTTAGGGCCATATATTTACACTAATTTCTGCCACTTGCACGATTTACTGATGACGTACTTGGCCTTCATTTTTTCACAGTAATCATTAGCTGTCTAGTTGTCTAATAGATTTGCTGGTATTCTTGGCAATTCTGCACGTTTGGTTGTAATTGCAATGTCTTCTTTCTACATTTTCATCATCTTTTTTTCAGTAAGAAAAACAACATGGTCAAAGCTTACCTGATGGCTGTACTATAACTCTTTCACAGTTGGCTCCAGCATATCCCGCAGTGCAGAAACATATGTATGTGCTGATTCTATCTTGACATGTAGCACCATTCTTGCAAGGATTTGACAAGCATTTATCTAAGAAAAACAAATATTTTAGATTACTCTTATTGTTGTTGTTGCGTACATCTGAGATTTTGAGCAGCAAAAGAGTGATCTCTTTTCCTCTGTGATCATTTTCATTATAAATGTTCATTCTTAGCATTCACAATTTTCGTGATGTTATTATGTTTTCGTGACAAATATTATTTCAAACTGTACATCTCAAATGAAAATTGTAAATGCATATATTGGCATTTAGATCAGTTTGTGGTAGATACCGGTATCCAAATTGAATGGTATGAATCATCCAACCAAAAGACAAGACATTGTTACTTGTTTATGTCATTGTAAAAAAAATATGCAGATGTGCAGCATTTAATATTCAATGGTGTAATGTAGCTTTAATTTATTTTCATTTTGCATAGCTTCGACAGTATTATTCACATAATATTATGTCTTACAAATATTAGGTAACCAATAGAAAAATCAGAAAAGTATCTTTTGGTTTTGTCATAAGTGCTTTTTGCTATTGTAGGTCCAAAGTCGAACCTATTGATGCCCCTTTAGTTGTTGATTTAGTTCCCCGGTATTGAATGGGTCAATTTGTTGTTGCCTATTCATGAAGCTCGAGCTGCAAAGTCCAAGCAAATTTTTGGAACGTTGGTATTCTTGCTGTTGTTGTTTTTATTGAATGATGAAACATTGATGAAAATGCTGATGAAACAGACTGAAGAACAATATCAAAACTGAATTTGATTGTTCATAAATACTATGAACTGATTGCTGTATTAAAAACAAACATTTTCGCCTGCCAAAACATATGTAATTTTTAATTAAGGTTTGTGTAATCATAGACATTTATTTAACTTTACAAGCGTTGATCACCACTTTACCTATTTTTGTGAAACCAATGTGGTAGAAGACTTTATTACTACCATTGACACCCCAAACGTAGCTATTGGCGTTGCTAGAAACACTAATTTGTTTTAAATTTCCTTCTATTCTGTGCCATTGTGATCCAACTGGATTGTCTTTTGTGATGCCTGGAAAAAGAAAATTTTAGTGAACAAACAGTCATCAATTAACAGTGTGACAAAGCTAGCTTAATGTTTGTAGCATTTTGCGATACTATTAAATCAGAAAACGTTTGTTCAACTGAAACATTGAAGGTGACATTTCTAAACAAAGACTGACAGCTCTAAAATAAAATTTTAAAATTTGTGCTCCATGCATATTATTAGTTAGCAGGTGTTTTCAAAATAGGCCACACTATATTTGTTATCAAATTTTTGCTCCCTGTAGAATAATTATAATTTTTAATTTCAATATTTGTCATTCTTGCCTGATCCTGATTTAGATAAAAGTGGAAAAATTTCTGTTTTTTCTGTGTTTTGCAATTTCTTTCACTAATTAAATTGAATCTTGTGGTAAAAATGCGGGTACTCGGAGCTGCTTTTGTCTTATATTCATTAGGCTTATAATTATCAGTGTTGCCATATTTGTGAAATTTCCATATCCATAATACATAGATGTCACATCCATATTGTCCGACGACTATTTCGTATGCATGGGTCTGGTGAAAACACACAAAGTAGGCCCTCAGTTGGTTTGTATTTTCATCTAGAACTGAAAGCCAAGGAAAGCAAATCACAAAACTTTTATAATTAATTGAGAAAATAGGATCAAATTGCTAGTCACAACATGCTAAACTTAACTCTAACATGAACTCTGACTTTGGCCCACAATTTCCTGATTGTTGGGAAGTGCAAACTTTAGTTCAATGTCTGTTAGTCTAGAGGACATAATAATAAGATACTTCGCCGTGTCACTTGCTCACATTAGTTAACTCATTTGTGTTTTGTTCAGCAGACCTAAATCACATACTCCACATATGATTCTACTTATGTAACTGCTAAAGGTTGCTGCTTAAATTACTAGCGACCAGTATCATGTTACCAGAGACCAGTATGACGATATTAGCAACCTGTGTCACCTCACCTGAAACCAGTGTAATGTAAAAACTTATTAACAATTTGTTGTGCTGCATTCTATGAATTACAGCCATACCTTATAATATTAGTCGTATATACATATGTCTCTAATATATATGATATGGCTATATATGGATAGAAGATATTTCCATTGTCGACACTATCCACTGTAGACGATCATGCACACACACACACACCCACACACCCACCAGTGCATGCATGCACACACGTGCACACACACACACACACACACACACACACACACACACACACACACACACACACACACACACACACACACACACACACACACACACACATGCACGCACGCATGTGCGCGCATGCACACACGCATGCACGCATGCACGCACACACACACACACACTCATGCACACACATACACACACACACACACACACACACACACACACACGCATGCACACTCATGCACACATATGTACCTAACTCAAATGACATATGGATGTAAAGATAACCTCGCATAAGTCTGGTAACCATGCAAGGATATATCCCTGAACATATTCGTGGATATTCATATTCACTGCATCCCTGCATCACTAATCTCTGTTAAACAAAATTTCCACAGCAAAAGTTCAAGTACATTTGTAAAGTTAGTTATTAGTTGTCTATTTGCAAATCTCACTTTATCACTGTGACGAACCATGAAAAAATAGGTGCTAACGTACCAAGACGAATAAAGATATTATCAGCATTATTCAATCCCCAAACTTCGCCATTACCGGAGCTAATTTGCCTTAATGATCCGTCCACCTTTTCCCAAGAAGAGCCTAAAAACAACCGCCACTTTACTGTTTAGTTTGCCATATAGCTTGCTTTATGGTTAGCCATAGACAGTATTAGTTTGCATGATCGAATAAGCTCCAACTATCTGGTGAAAACAGTCTCTGATACATCAGATTGTGACTTGCATTTCTAGGACTAATGGTGATGCCATGATGGGACAACGTGCAATACTCTTCATAAAGCTTGTAATAGAAGTTAACCTAAATCTGTTCATTTTCATGCCTGTATGAGTGTTGCACACAAAGATCAATATTTAATTATGTCATTAACAAATTATTTCCAGATGCTGAAGTTAATCTCTGAGTCACTGATTTTTTGCAACCATAATCTACAAAATTTTGGTAATGTAAACAAAGCCTATTATTACTAATGTGTAACAAATTATCTCTTATAAAAGAGATAAGTATTGATAATCAGACATTAAAACAGCGGTAACTTTTGAAACAATTTACGAAACAATTTTCTTTAATTGCAATAGAATGAAAAGGATCATCAAACTAGCTCTGACACTGAAATGTGTCTATTTTTAGACCAGCCAACAAGTATAACAAGAGGGCTAGCAAACAAGCCAGAGGAATCCCCAAACAGATGCTACAAACTTTTCAACCCCCCCCCAAAGCTAAAGAGAGGAATTATCAGTGATATCCTAGTATTTATGTTTGTAAGTATTTACCTTTTCCGACAACACCATGTCCAGTATCTGTTCTATAATATACCTCATTATTAGATTTCACAGCCCAAACGCCAGCTGGTCCAACAGATACCCAACTGAATCCGACACCTATTTTTTCCCAATCTAAAAAACAACAAAAGAAGTAAATTTACATTATGTGAAGCGTCATATCAAGTGTATCCAACGTTTACATTAAGCATTACTCACATAAAACCCGATTCTGTCCGAAATGAATGCATGGTTTCAGTCAGTTAAGTTACAATTTTTTTGAAAGCCCGTAAATTTTCCGATGGTCTACTCGACTCTCGAAATTATGGTTTGGATTATTATTATTTTTGTTATTATTATTATTATTATTATTATTGTTGTTGTGTGTTGTGTGTTGTTGTGTATTTTGTATTTTGTTAAAGATTATACCCATGGGGTTCTGTCTGTGATTTTTTTTCATTGTAACATATTGCATTGTTTATTTACTGTTTTTTAACCTGATAATTGATGCTAAATGATCATAAAACAAATTATGAAACAAATTATTATTTCAGGGCCAAAAAATTATCTGTTTTGCATGATCATCTGGAGTGGAGCTCTCATATAAAAATAATTAGTCTAAAAATAGCCAAAACTTTAGGTATTATGTCCAATATTGAACACAATTTGTCCAGATCATATATAATTTTCTTTAGTCTATCCTTATTTAAATTATGTTAGTTCCCTTTGGTGAGCTACATACATGACAAAATAGCTCTTTACTTTGTCTTCAAAGTAAATTTCTTTATTTACATTTTGGATTAAATATATTCACTCCAGCATTTAACTATTTCTTTAAACAATGTAACATCTTATCTATTGATAACGTAGTGTTTCATAATATTGCAATTTTCATGTATAAAAATAATAGCAAATTGTTACCCAAGTTCTTCGAAAATCCCATCAAAATAAATGCAAGATTTCATAATAGACGATTTAATCAATACTTTCTTCCATATGTCAGTACAAATGTTGCTAAGCACTTTTCCTTTACTAGGCTATCAATTTGGAACTATCAACTAATCATACAAAATCAGAAAGTAGTATTTACAAATATAAAAAAAGTCTCAAACTGTTTGTTATGGATTATGAAACATTTATAATCTGTAATGTTTTATATCACGCTCAAAGAAGAACAAAAATGGACTATACTACATAACAAGAAGAAGTAAAAGAAACTTTGTAGGTGGGTGGACATAATCTGATTCCTCTCACCATATGCAGTTGTGATTGTCTTGCTGATTTATTTACGTTTATTGCATTCTTTTCTCACGTGAATCTACTTTTTACATTTTTATGTTTTTTCTTCTTTCATTTTCATATTACATTTTTCATATCCTTTCACTTTTCATACTCCTTTTCTTCCCACTAACCTTTTATTCCCATTATTCTTGCACCTATGCTTTTCTTTCTATTTGCCATATTGGGCCTGACCTTTACCAGCTTTTTTATGGACAGCTCCAATCATCCATTAATTGATTTCATTATTTACACGCTTGCTTCTTTTAATTTGGTATTTTTGTTATATTTTATTATGGCAAATGAATTAAAATAAACAAAACAAAACTGAACTAAAACCTATCATCTTATGACTATCACAATTTTCTATATTATACGTCGACATTATTAGACTTTGAAACAACTTCATTGAGTTGCAGACAAAAATCACAATATGTTCTTGAGAAACAAATACTTTAAATATTTACTAACTTGTGTTTGTAGGATTAGTGAGGCCCCCAAATGTCGGCCTCCAAATCTCGTTTAAACTATTTACTCCCCAAAATTCATTAGTATTGGAATCCACACTGAGCTGCTTTAAACCTGCATTTGTTTCCTTCCATTCTGTACCAATCGGCACATTTCTACTAATGCCTACAAAAGCAAAAAATCATATTATGAGGTGCAGTATGGTAAACAAAATCAGTAGCAGTTTAGCAATGACATTAAGAAGGGAATGAGTACCTTCTCTATAATACAATTTGTCTTCACTGATGCTAACTGCCCAGACGATCTGATGACCAACACCAACTTGCTTAAAGCTTCCGTCAACACTTTGCCAGGAAGCCCCATCAGATTTAACGCCACCTTGTGTGCCTTCTCGAAACCAGACATGGTTGTCGGGATCGCAGCCCCAGAGCCCTGCATCTCCTATGTCAATGTCTTTTAAATCTACACCTTCTATTTGAGTCCACGGGGAACCTAAATATAGCAACATATATTAATTATAATTCTTAGTTGCTGTAGATACATCTAGACCATAATTATTTTGTTTCAGTTATTAATTTGTTTATATATTTGGTTGCTTGCCTGTTTTCCTGCTTTTTGCTCATCTCTTACTTGTTTCTCTCTTGTTACTCTTCTTCATCCCTATGTTGGCTGTCATTTGTTTTAGTCGTTTCTTTACTCTCATTTTGTGTATTTAGCTGCTATTTACTTGTCCACTTGCTTGCTTTTTATGTATTTCCTTACTAGTTAATTAGTCATTCAAGCGATTAGCTTTCGAATCATCGCTGCATTACATTGTAGTAGTCCACAAACATCTCCCACCAAGCTGACCAACAAGCTGTATCCACTACCCTTAGGGCCATATATTTACACTAATTTCTGCCACTTGCACGATTTACTGATGACGTACTTGGCTTTCATTTTTTTCACAGTAATCATTAGTTGTCTAGTTGTCAAATAGATTTGCTGGTATTCTTGGCAATTCTGCACGTTTGGTTGTAATTGCAATGTCTTCTTTCTACATTTTCATCATCTTTTTTTCAGTAAGAAAAACAACATGGTCAAAGCTTACCTGATGGCTGTACTATAACTCTTTCACAGTTGGCTCCAGCATATCCCGCAGTGCAGAAACATATGTATGTGCTGATTCTATCTTGACATGTAGCACCATTCTTGCAAGGATTTGACAAGCATTTATCTAAGAAAAACAAATATTTTAGATTGCTCTTATTGTTGTTGTTGCGTACATCTGAGATTTTGAGCAGCAAAAGAGTGATCTCTTTTCCTCTGTGATCATTTTCATTGGAAATGTTCATTCTTAGCATTCACAATTTTCGTGATGTTATTATATTTTCGTGACAAATATTATTTCAAACTGTACATCTCAAATGAAAATTGTAAATGCCTATATTGGCATTTAGATCAGTTTGTGGTAGATACTGGTATCCAAATTGAAAACTATGTGTATGAATCATCCAACCAAAAGACAAGACATTGTTACTTGTTTATGTCATTGTAAAAAAATATGCAGATGTGCAGCATTTAATATTCAATGGTGTAATGTAGCTTTAATTTATTTTCATTTTGCATAGCTTCGACAGTATTATTCACATAATATTATGTCTTACAAATATTAGGTAACCAATAGAAAAATCAGAAAAGTATCTTTTGGTTTTGTCATAAGTGCTTTTTGCTATTGTAGGTCCAAAGTCGAACCTATTGATGCCCCTTTAGTTGTTGATTTAGTTCCCCGGTATTGAATGGGTCAATTTGTTAATGCCTATTCATTAAGCTCGAGCTGCAAAGTCCAAGCAAATTTTTGGAACGTTGGTATTCTTGCTGTTGTTGTTTTTATTGAATGATGAAACATTGATGAAAATGCCGATGAAACAGACAGAAGAATAATATCAAAACTGAATTTGATTGTTCATAAATACTATGAACTGATTGCTGTATTAAAAACAAAATTTTTGCCTGCCAAAACGCATGTAATTATTAATTAAGGTTTGTATAATCACAGACATTTATTTAACTTTACAAGCTCTGATCACCACTTTACCTATTTTTGTGAAACCAGTGCTGTAGAAGACTTTATTAGTACCATTGACACCCCAAACGTAGCTATTGGCGTTGCTAGAAACACTAATGTGTTTTAAATTTCCTTCTATTCTATGCCATTGTATTCCAACTGGATTGTCTTTTGTGATGCCTGGAAAAAGAAAATTTTAGTGAACAAACAGTCATCAATTAACAGTGTGACAAAGCTAGCTTAATGTTTGTAGCATTTTGCGATACTATTAAATCAGAAAACGTTTTTTCAACTGAAACATTAAAGGTGACATTTCTAAACAAAGACTGACAGCTCTAAAATAAAATTTTAAAATTTGTGCTCCATGCATATTATTAGTTAGCAGGTGTTTTCAAAATAGGCCACACTATATTTGTTACCAAATTTTTGCTCCCTGTAGAATAATTATAACTTTTCAATTTCAATATTTGTCATTCTTGCCTGATCGTGATTTAGATAAAAGTGGAAAAATTTCTGTTTTTTCTGTGTTTTGCATTTTCTTTCACTAACTAAATTGAATCTTGTTGGTAAAAATGCGGTTACTCGGAATTGCTTATGTCTTATATTTATTAGGCTTATAATTATCAGTGTTGCCATATTTGTGAAATTTCCATATCCATAATACATAGATCTCACATCCATATTGTCGGACGACTATTTCGTATGCATGGGTCTGGTGAAAACACACAAAGTAGGCCCTCTGCTGGTTTGTATTTTCATCTAGAACTGAAAGCCAAGGAAAGCAAATCACAAAATTTTTATAATTAATTGAGCAAATAGGATCAAATTGCTAGTCACAACATGCTAAACTTAACTCTAACATGAACTCTGACTTTGGCCCGCAATTGGTGTAACAATAAACCAAACTCTATCATCAACCCTAATCCAAACCGTAACCCTAATTCGCTTCACAAAGTAATTTCCTGATTGTTGCGAAGTGCAAACTTTAGTTCAATGTCTACTAGTCTGGAGAAATATAATTATAAGATACTTCGCTGTGTCACTTGCTCACATTAGTTAACTCATTTGTGTTTTGTTCAGCAGACCTAAATAATATACTTCACGTGTGATTGTACTTATGTAACTGCTAAAGGTTGTTGCTTAAATTACTAGCGACCAGTATCACGTTACCAGAGACCAGTATGACGATATTAGCAACCTGTGTCACATTACCTGAAACCAGTGTAACGTAAAAACTTATTAACAATTTCTTGTGCTGCATTCTATGAATTATAGCCATACCTTATAATATTAGTCGTATATACATATGTCTCTAATATATATGATATGGCTATATATTGATAGAAGATACTTCCATTGTCGACACTATCCACTGTAGACGATCATGCACACACACACACACCCACACACCCACCAGTGCATGCATGCACGCACGTGCACACACACACACATACACACACACACACACACACACACACACACACACACACACACACACACACACACACACACACACACACACACACACACACACACACACACACACACACACACACACACACGCATGCACACACTCACACACACACACACACTCATGCACACATATGTACCTAACTCAAATGACATATGGATGTAAAGATAACCTCGCATAAGTCTGGTAACCATGCAAGGATATATCCCTGAACATATTCGTGGATATTCATATTCACTGCATCCCTGCATCACTAATCTCTGTTAAACAAAATTTCCACAGCAAAAGTTCAAGTACATTTGTAAAGTTAGTTATTAGTTGTCTATTTGCAAATCTCACTTGATCACTGTGACGAACTATGAAAAAATAGGTGCTAACGTACCAAGACGAATAAAGATATTATCAGCATTATTCAATCCCCAAACTTCGCCATTACCAGAGCTAATTTGCCTTAATGATCCGTCCACCTTTTCCCAAGAAGAGCCTAAAAACAACCGCCACTTTACTGTTTAGTTTGCCATATAGCTTGCTTTATGGTTAGCCATAGACAGTATTAGTTTGCATGATCGAATAAGCTCCAACTATCTGGTGAAAACAGTCTCTGATACATCAGATTGAGACTTGCATTTCTAGGACTAATGGTGATGCCATGATGGGACAATGTGCAATATTGTTCATAAAGCTTGTCATAGAAGTTAACCTAAATCTGTTCATTTTCATACCTGTATGAGTGTTGCACACAAAGATCAATATTTAATTATGCCAGTAACAAATTATTTCCAGATGCTGAAGTTAATGTCTGAGTCACTGATTTTTTATAACTATTATCTACAAAATTTTGGTAATGTAAACAAAGCCTATTATCACTAATGTGCAACAAATTATCTCTTATAAAAGAGATAAGTATTGATAATCAGTCATTAAAACAGCGGTAACTTTTGAAACAATTTACTAAACAATTTTCTTTAATTGCAATTGAATGAAAAGGATCATCAAACTAGCTCAGACACTGAAATGTGTCTATTTTTAGACCAGCCAGCAAGTATATGAAGAGGGCTAGCAAACAAGCCAGAGGAATCCCCAAACAGACGATACAAACTTTTCAACCCCCCCCCCCCCAAAGCTAAAGAGAGGAATTATCAGTGATATCCTAGTATTTATGTTTGTAAGTATTTACCTTTTCCGACAACACCATGTCCAGTATCTGTTCTATAATATACCTCATTATTAGATTTCACAGCCCAAACGCCAGCTGGTCCAACAGATACCCAACTGAATCCCACACCTATTTTTTCCCAATCTAAAAAACAACAAAAGAAGTAAATTTACATTATGTGAAGCGTCATATCAAGTGTATCCAACGTTTACATTAAGCATTACTCACATAAAACCCGATTCTGTCCGCCATGAATGCATGGTTTTAGTCAGTTAAGTTACGATTTTCTTGAAAGCCCGTAAATTTTCCGATGGTCTACTCGACTCTCGAAATTATGGTTTAGATTATTATTATTCTTATTACTATTATTATTATTATTATTATCATTATTATTATTATTATTATTATTATTATTATTATTATTATTATTATTATTATTATTATTATTATTATTATTATTATTATTATTATTATTATTATTATTATTATTATTATTATTATTATTATTATTATTATTATTATTATTATTATTATTATTATTATTATTATTATTATTATTATTATTATTATTATTATTATTACTATTATTATTATTATTATTATTATTATTATTATTTGAAAATATATATAATAATCATAATTACTTGTATTGTTTTGTTTAGATTTTGGTGTCATCTAACTTTATTATTTTTTGTTTTCACTTATACTGTTTTCATTTATACTTTGTTTTCATTTATACTGTTTATTATTATTATTTTTTTCCTATTTGATTTTGTTATCCGCAGTCTCACCATTTACTTTTAATATACTAACTTAATTATTAGACAGGGCAGGAGACTAGATGACCCTATGGTCCTTCCCTGCCCTGCTCCACTACTATAATTAAGTAATATTTAAAAAAAACTTGTCATGTCAAACAAATGGAGAAAATAAATGTTCTATGTCTATGTCTATGTCTTATTATTATTATTATTATTATTATTATTACTATAATTGTTATATTATTCCTTGTGTCACATTTTCCAATTTGGTATGACTTTGTTGATACATATTTTTATATATGCACAGTGTATACCAATTTGTGTTTGTGTGTATTTAAAGTACTTTATTTTATCTGCATATATATGTATATACTTGTATATACACTTGCACGATGAGGATACATATGTATATAAGTTTTAAAAGCCGCCAAAACAGAGCTAAATAAACTATATTTAAGCTAGAAAATCTTTTGTTAAATTTAGGCAAAAATTCTTGGGAATAATATAAGCTGTAAAATATTTATGCACTCATATGACAGTATAACATAACCAATCGCATTATATGGTTCTGAGTGTTCCTTTAATAGTAAAAAAATAATCTTGAAATTACAATTTAATATATATATATATATGATGATTTGCACATTGTTCGAATTACTTAATATAAAGTCATGTAAGTTGATTCTTGGTATCAATAAATTTTTTGTTAATCGTGCGGTCAAGGGAGAGTTAGATTATTTCGGTCTATACACAGACCTGGTAATTAGGACAATAAAGTACTGATTTAAAATACTTTTAAGTTAAAACTCTCCACAAAATAGATTGATCTCCTTAACTAAAGAACGGAATGTTGGTTACAATTTGTACGAAACATTTTACCTCATTTGGGTTTTTCTCACATTTATAAACAGCAGAGGTCGATCAAACCAAATACTTTTATGTGCTTTAAAGGAGAAACTACAAACAAACTATTATGTTTACTGTAAGGAATGTGTTACATAAGAAACGGGTAAAATGGGGAAACAGATACGCTACGAACATATACAAAATTTAAGCTAGAATTAGAAACCGAAAAGAATCTTTTTTACTCATAATCATGTACTAAGATCGTACTTAACTAAACAGCATTTTAGTTCTCACAACTTATATACAGAAAAAGACCAACATTGTATATCAAAAGTACCTGTTAACAATCAAACATGTAAACATTGTAATAAAGAAAAAACTAAGATGACCTGAATTTTGTAACTAAAAATTGCCATTATCTAAGTTCAAATTTATTCAGCTTTCCTGCTTTTATTAATCTACCTATGGACCAAAAATTTATCATGTTGTTAAGAGGTAATGACATTGGAATAAAAAATTTGCTGTCAAAATACTGAAGATTTTATAAATTGAAAATTCAAAACTGAGCTTACTTGTTGTTTCATCTTTAGTGTAAGATTTTTATTATATACCTTAATTCTAATGCTGTCTTTAAACGTAATTTATCATTTTGCAAAATGTTATTTAAATATAAGACTATGCTCTACAGTACAAATTTGGCGTAAATGTAATTGCAGTTCTAAAGCCCCTTTGGGTACTAAACTTTGTAATAGAACATAACATAATACAATATAATAAACTGTAAATTACTGTAAACAGGTCTACTACTACTACTATTTTAATTATTTTATTATTATTATTATTATTATTATTGTTGTTGTTGTTGTTGTTGTTGTTGTTGTTGTTGTGTTACATAATCATATAAAATCAGAAAGTAGTATTTACAAATATAAAAAAGTCTCAAACTGTTTGTTATGGATTATGAAACATTTATAAGCTGTAATGTTTTATATCACGCTCAAAGAAGGACAAAAATGGACTATACTATATAACAAGAAGAAGTAAAAGAAACTTTGTAGGTGGGTGGACATAATCTGATTCCTCTCACCATATGCAGTTGTGATTGTCTTGCTGATTTATTTACGTTTATTGCATTCTTTGCTCACGTGAATCTACTTTTTACATTTTTATTTTTTTCTTCTTTCATTTTCATATTACATTTTTCATATCCTTTCACTTTTCATACTCCTTTTCCTCCACTAACCTTCTATTCCCATTATTCATGCACCTATACTTTTCTTTCTATTTGCCATATTGGGCCTGACCTTTACCAGTTTTTTTATGGACAGCTCCAATCATCCATTAATTGATTTCATTGTTTACACACTTGCTTCTTTTAATTTGGTATTTTTGTTATATTTTATTGTGGCAAATGAATTAAAATAAACAAAACAAAACTGAACTAATAGCTATCATCTTATGACTATCACAATTTTTTATATTATACGTTGACATTATTAAACTTTGAAACAACTTCATTGAGTTGCAGACAAAAATCACAATATGTTCTTGAGAAACAAATACTTTAAATATTTACTAACTTGCGTTTGCAGGATTAATGAGCTTATTGACGTCTTCAAATCTCGGCCTCCAAATCTCGTTTCTAATATTTACTCCCCAAAATTCATTAGTATTGGAATCCACACTGAGCTGCGTTACACCTGCAGTTGTTTCCTTCCATTCTGTACCAATCGGCACATTTCTACTGATGCCTACAAAAGCAAAAAAAGCATATTATGAGGTCCAGTATGGTAAACAAAATCAGTAGCAGTTTTGCTGTGACATTAAGAAGGGAATGAGTACCTTCTCTATAATATAATTTGTATCCACGGCGTTCCTCGACTGTTGTGCTGACTCCCCAGACTATCTGATGACCAGCAATTACTTGCTTAAAGCTTCCGTCAACACTTTGCCATGTAGCCCCATCAGATTTAACGCCGCCTTGTGTACCTTCTCGAAACCAGACATGGTTGTCAGGATCGCAGCCCCAGAGCCCTGCATCTCCTATGTCAATGTCTTTTAAATCTACACCTTCTATTTGAGTCCACTGGGAACCTAAATATAGCAACATATATTAATTATAATTCTAAGTTGCTGTAGATACATCTAGACCATCATTATTTTGTTTCATTTATTAATTTGTATTTATTTATATATTAGGTTGCTTGCCTGTTTTCCTGCTTTTTGCTCATCTCTTATTTGTTTCTCTTTTCTTACTCTTCTTCATCCCTATGTTGGCTTAATGGTTAGTGAAACAACAAAAGAAATGATAATTTTGCAATACTACACTGCTAACAGGTTACTCCATGCTAAATATTTTTACACGCATCACAGCTAGGACCTTCAGGGTACATCTGCTTCAACGACGAAACCATTTGCCTAGTTGTGTTAAAAACATTAACCCTTCATTACCAAATATAGAAAACATTATAATAGTTTATCTTAGAACCTAATTCATCTTGATGTCATGGAATTGTAAATGTTATAATAACAGAATATGTAGAAGTAGATAAAAAGAAGAAGTAAAGAGGAAAATGATGAAGAAATTAGAAAATTTTATCCTGCCAGTGTATACTGTATGTATACAGACTTGGCTTCCTCATTGCTTAACTTCATTCATATTGTTCGAATTTCATGTAAATCCAATCTTTTCATTCTTTTATTTTTTCAATTTGTCTCTTTTACCCACTTTCGCACTTCTATTATTCGTTATTGCTTTTCAGTTCCAGTCTCGTAATTCGTTATGTTGATCAATGGGATCTTATCTTTGTGTCTTACCTACTTCTTCATTTCTTTCTAAACTCTTTTGCACTTGTTTTCGGAAAGGTGAGTACTATTTTGTTTTGGTAGATGAGTTAATAAGTTTAATAAGAACATAACAAAAAGTAATACACTAGGCAATAAATGATTGTTCCTAAAAAATTGTTTGATCTAAAAACAGGCGCCATTTTGACCTAAAATAGACAGATTTTTAAAAGAACTAGGTGCAGTATTTGCCAAAAAAGTGCACGCGTGTGAATTATCTTGTTAAGTTAATTGCTTTGTACGTAATTATGTAAATAATATCCGTGCTTGCTTTTTGTTATTGTTGTTGTCAGTGTTTAATATTTATTTTTACTTTTACTACTAGTCTACTAATTTCTTTTAATTGAACCACTTATCTAACTCAACTGCACATTTGTGTTCGAAAAATAAATGACGTCAATAATAAAGTATATGTTAAAGAACAACTGTTAAAGAACTGTACAAATTTATATGTATTAATGATTATAATTTAATGATATTTAAACTGTACCGTAATGTAGTTAGCCATTTCAGATTTATAAGTAACGTGTGATACACGTTATTTACACCTTACAGCTTAGATTATAGTTTAACTTACAGGTGTAGTTTATTTCTTACTGCGGGCAGTATGTAGGCTTACTCACCTTCTTGATCTGTTTCTAGCTGGCGCTTATGAGATAAACCTTTTTGCACATGTCTACCTATATCTGGAAAAAGATACAACTAAATGTAGCTAGATATACATAAATTCCAAAAATGGCACATCATGTATTGGCAAAATAACCTATTCCAGTTTATAGACAAGGATGTAATAAATAATAGGAAGGCAGTGATGGAGACGTTTTAAATTATTGTTGAAAATTTTGCATTAAGGAATTCTTCCATAAAGATAAACACTGCTTTGAAACGATGAACGTATAAAGCTGTAACCTTTTACTTAGGTTTCTCTAGAAAAGTGGCATTTGTAAATGTCTTTTTTATCAACGAGCGTGTTGTGGTGCATAAATTCCGATATCTGTAAATGTTTTTGTTTAATGACTTCTCAGCAGATGATGTAGAGACATTTGACACTACACTTAATGAAGTGAACAGTCTCCGTTCACTCACCAGGAACCAAAACCAATAATGAAGCTATAAAAATCACATGGTGCTCTTAGTACTGGAAAATGCTTGAAAATAAGCTTTCAGGAGCTATATGATCCGTGAGGCGAATTCATGTTAAATAATAGTTATTTAATAAACCAAAAAACCTACTAAGACAACTTTATTTGCAAAAAGGTCGTGTTACATGGGCATTTTGCGTTGTTATCTCAGGGATAGTTGGCCTCTAAAAAAACGTTTTCCTAATTTCTCTAAATTTTGAGCTTCATGGCGTTGCCAATTGATTACAGAAAGTGTCCCACCTGAAGCAATTGCAATCAAAAAATTTTTACACAAATTTTTCTTGCCTTCACTCTGCAAGTTAAGTGAAGAACACACAAGAAGTAACATTAGCCACACGGTAAATGCCACCGATCCGATAATCTGTAAATGGGACACCTAAGTTTTATTCCCACCATCTCAAAAATAGTAGCCTTAGCAACCTTAGCATCCTTAGCAACCGCATCACTATTAGTCACCGTATTAGCATTTGCTGTCGTCAGACCTTAAATACAAGATAAAAAATATTAAAACATAATAATTTGCCAGATGCTGGTTGTCATGAGAACTGTTTGTCTTAACAAGCGCACTGTTAGTGAGATTACCTGAATATTAGTTTATAGAAAACAAGAAAAAACTATTCCTAGAGCACAAATGTATGTGAGATAAAATCACAAAATATCCCGTGGGTAATAGAATTCTGTTTATTTTTAGCCACACCTGTTTCAGTCTACCTTGGCTTAAACACTCCATTTTGTAAAGTAGCTGTGCATTTTTTATGAGTTCTGATGGATACTACTTAATTAACATGCTGTCAGTGAAAATATGCCGTAATGTCTGCAATATCCTGAGTGGTCATTTGTAGCGATTAAGCCAGCATTTCAAATAACATTAGAGCTTAGATGTTCTCATCCCATAAGTTCTAGTCACTATTATCATCATAACCTCCAACATTAGACAGTGATTACTACCACTAAAACAACATTATCATTTTTGACCATAGGTGGTGCCTGTTCTGCAAATTCCTGGTGTAGAAGTAATATCTTTACTTTTACTTACTCACCTGTTACTGGTGGTAGTGTTGCATTCATGCATGTAGTCGTAATATCTTTTAATGAGGCATTGATTTTCGGGACAGGCAGCGTGCAGTCTAAGTAAACTGATCTGAATTTACCCTCGCGTAGCCACAGTAAATTGCAATCACAGATTAAACCATTTCCTGAAAATTTGCAAAAAGTGAACAAATTATATCGGCAAAGAACAATAATTGTTGATTTTTTAAGGCGTCAATGTTCTACCTGGTGCTGAACGGTGATCTACTCACCTAAATACCTTTTCTCGGCATGAAATCCATTCTATTTTTCAATTCTTAATTTAGTGTCATTCCCAAGTTTTCCATTCTGGCACAATGCATAGAGTAGCTCTGTGTGTTTAGACTCCAAGCTAACGCCAATTTACTTGTGGGATCTGGTACTGCAGATATGTTTAGAACTCCAAGGACTCTTTAAAAACTCACAGTCAAAGACTGATGAGGGAAAGGTGTTTTTGAACATACATGATTACATGTTGAACAGGCCAACAGGTAACACGCCTTTTGTACTGAATACGTTCGTGACAGCCCCAAGACAATTTCGCATGCTAAACACAGGAGAGATGTCATAAGATGATGCGTCCATACTACTAACAATATTCTAGGAAAGTAGGACTTATTTTGGTTAATCTGGCTAAGCTTTTTATTTTTTGCCACTGTGGAATTTCATGATAAAGTAGTAGTATCAACTCATGGTAGGCATGCAAATGCATATCAATTCGAGAAACAGGTAAAGATTTGTTCACAGACAAAAGATTCAAAGAAAACCTACCTGGATGCATTTTCTCACATTTACTTTATTTTTATATTCGAGGTTTTACTTTGCGCAGTTTGCAGTAGTAATACGAAGCTTAAAATATTGAATAATATCAACTATGATAAAAGATCTAATCTTATATTTGAACACTGTTAGAACACATTAAACTTGATGTAGGCTGAATACTGTTGGGGTACAGGTATTGTTCACTTCACTAGTTTTACCAAAAACTAACAAAGTTAGCAAAAAAGTTAACTAGTGAAGAAAGAAATCCACGGAGCAGACTTGCCAACCACATTGAACGCTACAGCATTAGGCATCAAACTCACAAGGTGTTTTGAGCCTTAGCAATTAGCTTATAGCAGAAAGTCTCCAAATGAGTTCCCCAGTTTTGTCCTAATGTGGCCCTGACTGTGACAGAGAATCTCTGTCTGCTGTAGACACAACATAATAAACAAGGATTCATAAAATCTGTTTGGATTGTTTTTCAGCTGACTTCTTTCCAAGCTAACAAACTCAACAGTGAGTGGCAACGTGTGTGGACGTACATACGTGATATATTCCCAATACAAAATACTGTGTTACCATCACTTTTGCTGCTTTGAGTGTCTGGCAGCCTGCTAATAGAAGCAATACTACCACCAACAGTATTCGGCCTACGTCAAGTTTAATGTGTTCTAACAGTGTTCAAATATAAGATTAGATCTTTTATCGTAGTTGATATTATTCAATATTTTAAGCTTCGTATTACTACTGCAAACTGCGCAAAGTAAAACCTCGAATATAAAATAAAGTAAATGTGAGAAAATGCATCCAGGTAGGTTTTCTTTGAATCTTTTGTCTGTGAACAAATCTTTACCTGTTTCTCGAATTGATATGCATTTGCATGCCTACCATGAGTTGATACTACTACTTTATCATGAAATTCCACAGTGGCGAAAAATAAAAAGCTTAGCCAGATTAACCAAAATAAGTCCTACTTTCCTAGAATATTGTTAGTAGTATGGACGCATCATCTTATGACATCTCTCCTGTGTTTAGCATGCGAAATTGTCTTGGGGCTGTCACGAACGTATTCAGTACAAAAGGCGTGTTACCTGTTGGCCTGTTCAACATGTAATCATGTATGTTCAAAAACACCTTTCCCTCATCAGTCTTTGACTGTGAGTTTTTAAAGAGTCCTTGGAGTTCTAAACATATCTGCAGTACCAGATCCCACAAGTAAATTGGCGTTAGCTTGGAGTCTAAACACACAGAGCTACTCTATGCAT
>JAQGDQ010000694.1:0-111342 GCA_030141605.1 Tubiluchus corallicola | reverse complement strand
CTACAGGAAAAATTTTGATATGTCATGACACACATTATAAGCATTCTATTCACTATAAAAAATTCCAAATCAAACTTTTTTAAACGTTTTGGTACAAAATAAGATATCAGCATTACAAAATTATTCCAAATCAAAGTATTCAGTATAACACGAGGTATCAGCATTAGCATTATAAAAATTCCGAAACCAAACTTTTCGGTACAAAATGAGATATTAGCATTACACATGAATGAATCTTTACTTGCATTTTGATTTCGTTTTTCACTTATGTGGTTTTGCGATCATATTTTTGTTTTTATTATTTGTCTGTATTAGTCTTTCATTGCTGATGGCCTTTCTTCTAATATTCTTATACTATCATACTATATACTATCAACCACTATTTGGGCTATTGACTCGTCCACAATGTTTAGGTCATAAAAAGTAAATTCGGCTAGCTGCAAGAGCTGGCTAGCACCAAGAAATGTAGGCTGAAATCAACTACTGATGCCACTCAGAGCTCACTGTTCCTTTGTTCTGGTGAACAAAATGGCTTCTACAAGGTACACTCGTCTCACTAATGAGTTAATGATTTCAAAAAGACTCAAAATGTGTATCATCTTGGGGCCGTCAAAGATCGCCCATATTGCAGAAACAGGGACAGCTGACATGAACAGGATTTCTCTTTTTTTTGTGAAAATATCTACAAGAATATTAAGTTATGCAAGAATAATCTAGAATTGGTAATACATATGTCCTCTATGGTGCAAGTAAAACTGACTTTTAGCTAAAAAGCTTGTCTAAAGGGGAAAACATAGGTGAAAATGAACACTTTTCATTTATTTAATAAATTTCATTTATTAACTTTTAGAATAAACAAATTTAGATTGACAACCACAAAATGAGAAAGTGAAAAGGTAAATTTGTTAAAAGTACTTGTTGCAGCTTGAATTATGTTCAGTTTCTCATTTTGTGGTTGAGTGGCAAGCTGTACCTAGTTGATTTGGCTGGAAGTGAAAAGGTAAATTTGTTGAAAGTACTTGTTGCAGCTCGAATTATGTTCATTTTCTCATTTTGTGGTTGTCAATCTGAATTCATTTATACTAAAAGTAAATAAATGAAATTTATTAAATAAATGAAAAATGTTCATTTTCACCTACGTTTTACCATTTAGACAAGATTTTTAGCTAAAAGTCAGTTTTACTTGCACCATAGAGGACATATGTATTACCAATTCTAGATTATTCTTGCATAACTTAATATTCTTGTAGATATTTTCACAAAAAAAGAGAAACCCTGTTCATGTCAACTGTCCCTGTTTCTGCAATATGGGCGATCTTTGACGGCCCCAAGATGATACACATTTCGAGTCTTTTTGAAATCATTAACTCATTAGTGAGACGAGTGTACCTTGTAGAAGCCATTTTGTTCACCAGAACAAAGGAACAATGATCTCTGAGTGGCATCAGTAGTTGATTTTTGCCTACATTTCTTGGTGCTAGCCAGCTCTTGCAGCTTGCCGAAGTTACTTTCTATGACCTAAGCATTGTGGACGAGTCAATAGCCCAAATAGTGGTTGATAGTATATAGTATGATAGTATAAGAATATTAGAAGAAAGGCCATCAGCAATGAAAGACTAATACAGACAAATAATAAAAACAAAAATATGATCGCAAAACCACATAAGTGAAAAACGAAATCAAAATGCAAGTAAAGATTCATTCATGTGTAATGCTAATATCTCATTTTGTACCGAAAAGTTTGGTTTCGGAATTTTTATAATGCTAATGCTGATACCTCGTGTTATACTGAATACTTTGATTTGGAATAATTTTGTAATGCTGATATCTTATTTTGTACCAAAACGTTTAAAAAAGTTTGATTTGGAATTTTTTATAGTGAATAGAATGCTTATAATGTGTGTCATGACATATCAAAATTTTTCCTGTAGGTTAGCAAGACTGGAGCTGAAGGTCTGGTCTTGGATGAAGCCAAGAATATCAACAAATCTTTATCAGCGCTAGGAAATGTCATTTCAGCTCTAGCCGAAGGAACAGTAAGTTTTTCCTACATTAAATTTATTACAGGGTTCTATAGTAACTTTCTGAATATCCACTGTTGTTACATATTTCAAATGACTTCTCTTCATCTGTAAAAGGAGGGTCTAAGGATCATTATTAGACACATGCTGTTACCGACCAGCTGCGACTTTGCTTAACTTTGGTCGTGAAACATACGCCGTGACCACTCTGTTATTTTGTTCGTCTAGTGTATTTGAGTAATTGACTTATATGTGCATGAGGGTGAAGGAGATAATTAAGTGATTCTAGCAGCTAAAAGTTAGGCAGTGCTGAGCCTGATTAGTAAATGAATAGATGAGTGCTCTTTGTTTTGTTTGCTGTACTGATTCTGGCCATTTCTTCCACTGAAGGAAGATATATTCAGAATAGCTCATTGTTTCATATTGCAGTATTAGCCTTTATAACGAGTAAGAACCCAGTCTTGCCACACCCATAAGTAGGCCTTGTTCACTAAGTGCTGATTTCCAGTTTACAGTGAGCCAAACTGTATTAAAAATACGTCACAGATTTTAAAATTTTGTAAAATGCTGATTTTCAATGTTCATTAACACCGAATATGTTACAATGACAAAAGAAGCTTCAGTGCACTAATTTTTGTAAATGCTACCACTAGTTTACATGTATCTGTGATATTCACCGAATTTATCCTAGCCACTGGGGGGGGGGCAAGCCAGCCCAACTCAGTGCCGGTCCCAAGCCCGGATAAATAGGGAGGGTTAGGGTCAGGAAGGGCATCCGCCTGTAAAAACTGCGCCAAAACCTTCTATGAACGAGTCGGTGAGACTTAAAGGTGAAGTCCACAAAGACGTGGTCAGACCCGCTCTAATCTATGGGCTGGAAGCAGCTTCTCTAACAAAGAGAAGAAAATGGGTGTGGTGGAGATGAGGATGTTGAGATGAATGGTGGGAATAACAAGAAGAGATAAAATTAGAAAGAATAATGTCAGAGGAACGCGATGGTATTGGGATGATTGTGATGGTATGGACACCTGAAAAGAAGAGCCGGTGAAGATCATGTGGGAAGGGAAGACATAAATGAAGAGATGGTCAACAACAGGAATGCGTGGAGAAGACTCATTCACAACGGCGGCCCTGCATAGGGAAAAGCTGGGAAGAAGAAGAAGAAGAAGTGATATTCACTGAATTTCACTCTACTATTTCACTGATACACAGGATTTCACTTAGTTGTGAAATATAATATTCGTTTTGAAATTCATTTTGTGTTCATTTTACCTTGCAGAAAGGTCATGTGCCGTACAGAGACAGCAAGCTCACTCGGATTCTGCAGGAAAGCTTGGGTGGAAATGCTCGTACGACAATCATCATCTGCTGTTCACCAGCCAGTTACAATGAAGGGGAAACCAAGTCCACGTTGATGTTTGGGCAGAGGTATGCGAGCTCAAGGGTTTCTTATGTACCGTGTTTTGCTAGCGTAGTGCGGGAATGTTTCCTAAAGTTGACCATTACTGGTTCTGATTAGTATTTAGCTGGATGATGGCAGAAGATTTTCTAAATGATAAAACTTAGATAAAACTTAGCTTATCCAGATTACAGTCTGCTTCCGCGAGAAAGGCATCTAAAATATGTCTTACTCCAGGTGTTGAAAACTGTCTTGCTAATCCCTGTAAACCAGGGGTGTGCAAATTGCGGCCCGCGGGCCACTTATGGCCTGCCGAGAGAATTTGTGCGAAGAGATTTGTCAACCTAACGAAAGTGCGGCCCGGGCGATTAATTGAGTGTATCCAGCTGAAGTCCGTGCCACAATCCCAAAGATAGTGCAGGTAGTTTTTTCTACTAGATCGGATGCCATTAACCCTTACAAGACGGTTGTAGCTTAATGTCCACTGTACTACACAGACTGTGCGATACACATTACTAATATGCATTGTAATGAAATTACCACTATCTGTCTTGAAAGTAGAAGTATATGGTTTGTAATATAAATTTTAATAATATCTAAAATAGTTTCTTGAGTGTAGTAGTAATGATGTACGCATGTCGGCTGCAAAAATCGTTATTAGGTCTTTCTGTACTTGGCTCCTTGATCAAACTGCCTGTGGCCTGCAGGAATTGCGGGAAAGTTTAATGTGGCCCGGCTAGTCATTAAATTTGCACACACCTGCTGTAAACAAGTCTCGCAATTCTGCAAACACGCAGCCTTACTCTAGAAAGGTGAGTTGCATAACCTAGCAGCTCCTGTGTGTGCTTTTGCCTCTGACGTTAAGCAGTGCCGAACCGAACCATTTTGAGTTTGTAACCCGGCTGGAAAAGTGTTTTTGGTTTGGTTTCGTTTGCCATACCGTCTCAACTATAATTAGCCTCAATGAGGTATTGTAAGAAACACTAATCGAATTAATCCCGATTACAGCCATTTACAAATCGATATCATTGGCAATTGAACAGTAGTTCAGTTAATCGAGGTTAACTGAGAGCAAATTATACGTGTCGCACACTGACTAAATGACAGTATTTTAGCACAAATAAATGGAATATTTGTCTTCTTTTTCCACATTTCCCAACTTGCACAATTTGCACAATTGCAAATCACAGTGTTGGAAACTCGGGATTTCTAATTCGTTTGCACGCGATGTATGTACTGATGTAGCACGTAGTCGTGCAGTAGTTAATGAAACAGTAGTATGTGTTTATAATAATAGTTTGTGAGTACGAAAATGGCAGACATTGACGAAAGCCATGAAGACCTTTATGGGCTATTTTTCACTGTAATCATTGAAAAATGTGACTAAAACGCTAAAAAATTGCCGCAAAGGATTGATTGTAGTATCGACTTACAACATTTCAAAATCAATCATCATTACGGTGGTCACCCATCTAGTTAATAATCAGGTAATTTTTGTCCTATTTCAAGATTACAAATTTGAAATTTTTAGAAAGGATTTATGTTTTGTAAAGGTTTTGTTTAAAGCCAAAGTTTCAACAAAATCCATTGAAGATGCTGCTTTGCGAAGACGAGTGCAGTTTATTCATTACTAATTGCTTTTTTTAGAGCAAAAGCAATCAAGAACAAGGTGACAGTGAATGAGGAACTCACCGCAGAAGAGTGGAAGAGAAGATACGAAAGGGAGAGGGAGAAAGTGTTACGTTTGCGAGCTCAGCTGGCCAGAGCTGAAGAGGAGTTAAGCAGGTGGAGAAATGGTATGTGTTTGCTAACGAGTGGCATTTTAGTTTGACGAAAAACATTTATGAAGTTTTTTCAAATGTACCAATGTTTTTTTACTTACGTTTATATGAAAGTAAGTGTCTTTATTTATCACCTTTTTTACAAGAAAACCACAGAGCATGAAATGATAATATGATACAAAGTGACAAGATTATTAAATGAATAAATTATCTGAGTTAATGATGTTCAAGTGATTGGTGAAAAGGTGGCGATGGAAGCTGTAAATGGAAACCAAATAAGTCAAAATGATGAGCGTAGAATAAATTCAAGAGCAAAAATTATGTTTGCAAATAATTATTTAGAAAAAAATTGTTTGGAATAACTGTCTTTGTTCTAATTTGTAAGCGGGAAACATGTTCTAACATTATTGAAAGTTTCTTGATATACAAAAGTACTTATTTGTTTACTTTTTGAATTCTAATGCAATTTTACCGTCGAACATGCAGCAGGTTTTTATGATCAGGTTATATAAAGTTTTCGGAAAACGTTTTGTACCTTCCTTATTAATTACTAGAAATAACTTCCTATATCTTAATTAACTTTTATAACTCAAGGAGATAAACAAATGATAAAAAGCATCGAATTTTTCTTTCTTATAGCTCTTCTCATTGACCACTTCAAACAGGGGGACTAATTAAAACTAGTTACTAGTCTTCCAGTAATCCACAGTGACGGGGGGACTAATGAAAACTAGTTACTAGTCTTCCAGTAATCCACAGTGACGGGGGGGACTAATGAAAACTAGTTACTAGTCTTCCAGTAATCCACAGTGACGGGGGGACTAATGAAAACTAGTTACTAGTCTTCCAGTAATCCACAGTGACGGGGGACTAATGAAAACTAGTTACTAGTCTTCCAGTAATCCGCATTGATTAAATAAAGTGAAAAAATACTAAATGCTTCGTAATAATATGAAGGGTGGTGTTCATCACTTGACTAAAATGAATTCGAATTACAATTGATTTCATTTTTTATTTTCACTTAGTATTGCAAAAAATTGATACAACACAAATTAAAAATAAAGTTTGCGCACTTAATTGCTGGAGTATTTATTTGAGTCGTCGTATTGGTTGTAGATGTATTCTGTATTTAAGTATTCTAGCACTACAATATTTAAGTATTTATTTTGTCAGGGATGAGAATTTTCCGCAGATACGCGGATTCCGAGTTTTTGGAAGACCAGTAGTGCCATTTTTGTAAATCGCGTAAATTCGCTGAGAAAATTTTTACGGACCCAGTAGATTATTTCACAAGCTGACCGCTAGTTGGCAGGCCGTCACTTTGTTTACATCACGTACATCAGTGTAACCACGTGTATATCTCTATGTATAAAAATATAGAATCAATTGTGCGGAGTTATTTGAGTCAATGCAGACAGTTTTTATATACTTTTGCATAGGAGCGGCCAGTACTTAGGCATTTTTGAGACAATTAGGTATCATGTATCCTTGATAGTTGGGTATTTTAAATTATGCACGAAACAAGGTAATTGATATTTTAAGTCCACTTAGAGGTTCTCTACGGTCACAAAATTGCAATTTCAACCCCATTGGGGCCTAGGTGGCCCCAAAACCCCTGGCCTGTTGCAGAGTTTTTTGCAATTTGTTATTCTCATCCCTGTATTTTGTTTATCGTATAAAATTTCAGTGTAAATTGTCTCAGGAGTGCTTTATTTCTTAGGCTGCATTACTTGTTGCGAGTATTTCTTAATTCTGTCAACATGTTTAACTCTTTCTCCAGGTGAAACTGTGCCGGTTGACCAACAGGCTGACTTGCGAGCTCACCTGCCAGCCCCTGCTGCCGAGGTCGACAATGCGAACCTCATGTCTATCAGTAACGTCAGCACGGTGACGAGTTCTAACATAACCGAGGAAGAGAAGAACAAATTTGAGGCGGAGAGAGTTAAGCTCTACGAACAGCTGGACGAAAAGGTCAGTCAGTAGTTTGTTAGGTCAGTCAGTAGTTTGTTAGGTCAGTCAGTAGTTTGTTAGGTCAGTCAGTAGTTTGTTAGGTCAGTCAGTACTTTGTTAGGTCAGTCAGTAGTTTGTTAGGTCAGTCAGTAGTTTGTTAGGTCAGTCAGTATTTGTTAGGTCAGTCAGTATTTGTTGGTGTCTTTGTTAGGTCAGTCAGTACTTTGTTAGGTCAGTCAGTAGTTTGTTAGGTCAGTCAGTAGTTTGTTAGGTCAGTCAGTACTTTGTTAGGTCAGTCAGTAGTTTGTTAGGTCAGTCAGTAGTTTGTTAGGTCAGTCAGTAGTTTGTTAGGTCAGTCAGTAGTTTTTTAGTCTCGTTTCAGAATTTCTTAAGCTGCAGAACTTTGATATTGTTGCAAACTCTCGGCCATGTAGTTTAAGATTAGCCATAACGTCCGAGTCTTAAATTAATAATTTAAAAATTTACCCGAGTTTTTGTGTTTAATTGTCAGTGTCGGTGACAAATGTGTACAAAATACTTGTGCAAGGTTTCTGACTTTAAAGAAAAATATTAAAACTGGCATTAAGTTAAGTTAAGTTAAGTTTATTTATTTCCACTCTGTATCTAACAGTTATAATAAAAATACAGATAATTTCACTGAAGTAAATATAAATATAAATGCAATATTATCCAGAAATTACAAAAGAGATTCTTATGCAGTATGTACATGTGCAAATTACATTACAGAATAATTTTGATGCATACAGTTTGAGCCTAAAAGCATAGCTTGACAGGGCAAACTGTACGTGGAAATCTTAAAGAAGTGATTAATAATTGAAATAATGATAATATATACATAAAAGTGGGGGGAGTAGTGAATGAACGATGAAATGGAGCGAGAACTAAGAGGAAGAAAAAAATTATCAGCCATTAATGAAGTTTCTAAGCTAATATTTACCGTATTTTCCCGTGTATAAGAGACCCTTGTGTATAAGAGACCCCTTCAATTTTTAGGCAAAAATTCTGGAAAAAAGTTTTTTCAGACGGACATTTTTAGAGGGTAGAGTACAACTTTTTTCAACTCAGTGCGGTACTGAAAACAAAATAAAACCAGTTAATGTGTTGTAGAAAAAGAGTACTGGTATATATTAAAGTGCGTACCTGCAAACCTGTAACAGGAAAAGAGAAAACGAGGAGATAATGCCTGTGTCACGATGCTTGTATTGCTTACAACCGCTTCATAGTCGAACGCGACACGCAAAACAGTTGTAGAGCACTTATTTCTTTAAAATCATTAGTGTCACAATTTATGCATCTTGTTGAAAAGACTTACTCCCATGTATAAGAGACCCCCTATTTTTAAAGTGAAAATTCTGAGCAAAAAAGGGTCTCTTATACACGGGAAAATACGGTACTTGTTTTTTTGATAACGTTATAGATATAAATGCATATTTTATACTGTAGGTTTAATCTAGTTTTGTTCTGTAGTTTCATTTAACTTTGTCGCAGTTTATGAATTTGTCACTGCTTTAATTAGGACGACGAGATCAACAACCAGTCTCAGCTCGTTGAAGGATTGAAGAACCAACTGATGGATCAAGAGGAGCTGATCGCAAACACGAGACGTGAATTTGAATTACTTCAGACCGAGTGCAACCGCATCCAGCTGGAGAACGATTCTGCAAAAGAGGAGGTAACGAGACGACATCCTCCCTGTTGCATTTCTGTTGTAGTTTTGTATACTAATGAATTCTGACTAAGAAGACTGCTTCTTTAGGGTATATTGGTATTTGATAAAGCTTGGAGCTATAGTGGCCGGATTATTGTAGCATGGTACCCCAAAAACCCGGTCACATCCAGACTTACAACCCCAATTTGAAATCCTTTTTCTATTTGTCCATTTGATAATTTCCTCCTAAGAAATTACATTTGGAAAACATAAATACATATTGAAGATGAAAAAAAGATGAAACATAAAGGGATTGTTAATCCACTTTTCTTTACTGATTTTTACATCTCAAAGCAATATGGCTGACTTCTATCGTTCTGTAGTTTAGTTCAGTTTAGTTTATTATTATCACATTCAGTACAATATAATGACATTATGCAAACAGTGACATCAAAATGATTGTCACACTGTATTAAATTATTAACACTATCGTTATCATAAAAGAATAATTGTACTGCAGTGGGCTAGAGAAGCAAAGGCTTGTATAAGCCCACTGTCATGTGAACCCGATAAAAAAAGAATGGATGAGTGAACAAAAAAAAAAGAACTGGGAGAAAGGTTAGATCACACAGGAAGGGTGGAAGGATGTGTTAGTGGAAATGGTAGGAAGAAAGATAATAGATTGTGGTATGTTGAAACCATGTGTGCTAAGCTGTACATATCAGTAGTCTCAAAAACCCCAAGTGACAGGAAATAATAAATGTTGTCTGCATTAAATTCCTTATAGTAAACTTTATCATGCTATCATAGAGCAGGAACTACTTTTCATCTAAAATCGTTCAAAAACGTTTGCTAGCAAATTAGAAGTGAATGCTTGGATTCCTTGTGAAATATATGTAATGAATTTGCAGCTGAAAAAAACACATTGACTTCTGAATTCCTTGCATGTGTTTCGCCTTCATAATAATTTATGTTATGCTTGGAAGCACAATAAATTGCAATGTGATGTGTGTTGTGTTGAAGGCGTGGTATTGCCTTAGGGAGAATGATTTATAATAGGTGGCTTGCAAATCATTGTTTATACGATAATCTTGTGTGCATAAGCAATTGCTTACTTAGTGTTAGATTGCACAGACCTGGGTGTCCGTTTGTGCTCTGAATTAGTGCCACAACGTAACAGTTACAGGGATGAGAATTTTCTGCGGATACGCGGAATTCCGAGTTTTTGGAAGACCAGTAGTGCCATTTTTGTAAATCGCGTAAATTCGTAGAGAAAATTTTTACGGACCCAGTACATTATTTTACAAGCTGACCGCTAGTTGACAGGCCATCACTTTGTTTACATCACGTACATCAGTGTAACCATGTGTATATCTCTATGTATAAAAATATAGAATCAATTGTGCGGAGTTATTTGAGTCAATTGCAGACAGTTTTTATATACTTTTGCATAGGAACGGCCAGTACTTAGGCGTTTTTGAGACAATTAGGTATCATGTATCCTTGATCGTTGGGTATTTTAAATTATGCATGAAACAAGGTATTGATATTTTAAGTCAACTTAAAGGTTGTCTATGGTCACAAAAT
The DNA here is from genome assembly GCA_030141605.1 of Tubiluchus corallicola. NCBI lineage: Eukaryota > Metazoa > Priapulida > Priapulimorpha > Priapulimorphida > Tubiluchidae > Tubiluchus > Tubiluchus corallicola. The sequence goes on along the minus strand of JAQGDQ010000694.1, from coordinate 100,935 downwards.
TACAGTTTGTTGCTGGCTGCAAAACCCCGGCCTGTTTCGGAGTTTTTTGCAATTTGTCATTCTCATCCCTGCAGTTAGTCCCTACATCATGTCTGGGACTTTGAAATGTAGTTTATACGAAAGGTGCAATATTTGTCTAAATCATGCTGATTTCACATAACAGGTGAAAGAGGTGCTTCAAGCATTGGAAGAGCTAGCCATGAACTATGACCTCAAGTCACAGGAAGTCGAAGCAAAAACCAAGGACAATGATTCGCTAACAGAGGAACTGTCTAAGCAGCTTGTAAGTATAGCAAAAATAAGCCGTTCCTCATTTAGGGCAGGTCAACTTGTAAGTAATTCAAGGCTATTTGATGAGATATCACGTGCGATAAGATGAATGTGGATAAATGTTATGATAGTCTGTAATATCACATCTATATTATTCATTATTGTAATGCAGGAATTTTGATAAATTAATGTTAAACTGAGTGAGTGTACATGCTCATGGGTAAAGAATAGTTTGGTACAGTAGAATTCCAAGTGCAATGATAAATCCAGCCACTTATTGTGATCACTATTGCTGGAACGGAACCACAGAAATGGCTCTTACTTGATCCTGTTTTGTGGCTCGTGATTAAATGCCAGTTACACATTTTTAAGGCCTATTGAAAGTCCAGATAATTTTCGGAAGAGGCTGGTCAGGAAGGATGCTTTCTATGGAGATAAGCAGCATCTGGCCTAATTAGCAAATGGGTAGTGTGACTACCTTGAAAAAATTTTGGCTTCTTTCCTCTGCCGTAATGCCTGGATTTTTGGCTTCTTTCCTCTGCCGTAATGCCTGGATTTTTGGCCTCTTTCCTCTGCCGTAATGCCTGGATCTTTGGCTTCTTTCCTCTGCCATAATGCCTGGATTTTTGGCTTCTTTCCTCTGCCATAATGCCTCGATTTTTGGCCTCTTTCCTCTGCCATAATGCCTGGATGTTTGGCTTCTTTCCTTTACCACAATGCCTGGATTTTTGGCTTCTTTCCTCTGCCGTAATGCCTGGATTTTTGGCTTCTTTCCTCTGCCATAATGCCTGGATTTTTGGCCTCTTTCCTCTGCCGTAATGCCTGGATTTTTGGCTTCTTTCCTCTGCCATAATGCCTGGATTTTTGGCTTCTTTCCTCTGCCATAATGCCTGGAGTTTTATTCAGTGATGTACATGCTTCTGAATGTAGCTAAGACGTTTTTGCTCACTCTGCATTTTCTGTCCTGCCACAGCCATTAATCATGAGTAGATCCAGCCATAACAGATTTTCAGCTTTTAGGATGCCAAACTGCATCAGATAAACTGTTCTTGAAATCACCATTAGCTTTGTAATCGTTTACAAAATGAAAGCCAATTTAAGTGCAATTCTTCTTTCTAGGCAAATGTAAACCACATGCAGACGGAGTTGCAGTCAATCAAAGAGAGCTCTAATATCCACAAACGCCGTGTCAGTGAAATGTTGACCTCTTTACTACGCGATCTTGGCGATGTAGGAATGATATTTGGCAAGGAGAACGATGAATTAAAGGTTTCCCATATTACGTTAATCACTTTTGTCAGTTTTGTTTTAATACAAGTCCAATTTTGACATAGTTTTACATAGATTATTAGTGAAACGTAAAATACGGCATTTACGTTCTGTGGGTCTTATTATAGGTTTTACACGTCAAATGTAGTCCTACGTTAAGTCAAATGTAGACTTAGGTAGTTCAAATGTGTTAACAATGGTTTTCAACAAATCTTAAGTGCTTTTGGTAAGTCAAATGTAGACACATGTCAAGTTAAATGTGACATTGGTATCTCAGAAGTGGATAGGTGTTAAAGTTTAAGGATGTTAAATTTAATCTTCTTTAATTTCAATTTAATAATTGCTCCTAAGTTAAAATAACAACGTTATAGGCCTACTAATAAATACACCATCTTTGGTTTATCTTTCTCTAATTTGCACTTAAATAACTTAATTACCGATTTATTCAAAGTAATGCATCTACATTTGACTTACCTAAGTTACATTTGAGTTACCAAAACACATTCGAAATTCCTATGTCTACATTTGACTTACCTAAGTCACATTTGAGTTACCAAACCACATTCGAAATTCCTATGTCTACATTTGACTTACCTAAGTCATTTGCATTTGAACTTTCCTGTGTCTACATTTAACGTATAAAACCTATAGGTCATAAAATTATTGATGTGTGAATCGTTGATTAACAAAGTATTATTTGTTTGTTGTGATTGTTTACCTGTGCAAAATGGATAAGAAAAATAAAACCTTTTGTACCTTTAGATGCAGATAGAGCAGAGTGGTAAGCTTGACGAAGAATTTACTGTTGCTCGACTTTACATAAGCAAGATGAAATCTGAGGTTAAAACTTTGGTTCATCGATGTCAGCAGCTTGAGGCTTTCCAGACGGACAGTAATAAGAAGATGGAAGCGCACGAGAATGAGCTGAGCAAATGTCGGCTAATAGCGCAACAGGTACATTCTTTCACGTTTCAAAAAGCTTGAACTACAGGTGAATGCTGCAGAGCCTCTTTTAACGGACAATAACTGGGTACCAGGTGGAGTATGGGGGGTTCATTCCCCCCCATTTTGGGGAAAATTTTGAATTTTTCCTTCAAAAACGGATATTTCTGGCATCACTGAATGTACTACAGCATGGCATGATCAAGACAATCGTACTGCCACCACAGAAATCATAGTCAGTCCAATCAACTAATGAGTCCTCACATCACTACGTGTACTGAGTGTGCATGTTGCTAGATAGCCTATAATGAGCTGTACTGTTCGCCTCGCACGTTCTTCACACCAGATGTCAGCCGAGCGATTACTAGGAACCTATAGTTCGTCAACGCTAGAGTGAACATATTGCATTTCCTACAGGGCCGGGCCAGGATTACCAGTTGTATGTATCAATGAAAGGGACAAAATTTATTTTTCTTTGAAACAATGTATCTTGGTACCCAGTGGTCAGATTTAGGCATGACTGGGTAAGATTTCCTCACTGTGATCCAAACTTGGTATCCAGCCAACACGTTAAAAGAGACTCTGGAATACATTTTTATATATTTTTACACATTTTCTTACCTATGTTTATTTCTGCTGGTAATTTAAGTGGCTTGTTTACTGATATGAGTAACTGTGTTTATTTGCTCTTTGGCCCTGGATAACAAAAAATCATATATTATTAAAAAACACTTTTAGCTTAAAAGTGTGATCTATTCATTTGAAACTATTAGCTTGTCACCAACGTACCTGATAAATACAGGGTGTCTCAAAAACCACTATACACTTTGACTTCTAATTTTCTTTTTTTAATTTTTCTCCAATCTCAGCAAGTACTTACATGAATCGAAAGGGGCGGGGGCTTTGTGAATTCTTTTTGTTTATTTATTGACTGAGCCCCTTTGCTATGGCAATGACACTAACATTAGAAATGAGATGCAAAATAGGTCCTTTAGTCAGCAACCGAAGTTTACCTCAAATTCAGAGCACCACGTGGAACCACATTGTTCTTTCGCTATTAACAATGTAGTTTTGCAATAAGGTGCAGCCCCTCTTCTTCACCACTCATCACCTTCTCAATGCAAAATATCTGACTTGCCATTGATTTTGCCTTTGAAGTTCTTCAAGTCCCTGAAGAAGGTAGCGAAACAGCAAAGTCTAATTGTGCTGTAGTTTTTCTCAGATTTTTGTCTCATTTGATAAAAAAGAGTGCCCGAAGTTTTAATACTGTACTAATTTTCAAATAGTATGCTGTGTTTGCTACAACAATACAGAAATTGTAAGTTGTGTAGTGACTTCTGGGACACCCTGTACTTTCTAACAAAAATTGTGTTTTCTCTTGAAAATTCAGTTTTAGCTGTGATAACCGTTTACACAGTAATACTCATTTCTTCTTAGTTCAGTCATTTGTCCCCTCAATTTAGCTTCAATATGATATTTTGGATATAGGCGTAGCTAATTTCAGATTTCAATGTTTTCAGCACGAAGCAAAAATGGCTTCTGTCCTCGAGCAAATGAAAGAGATTGAAAACAAGAAACGGCAGCTAGAAGAGGCAGTTGACGATTTGACTGAGGAGTGTGCTAAACTCAGAGCACAAGGTACGTAAGCGTTTTACGTGTTCTGCTTGACTCGTGTTGTTACGATTGACTTGCTTTCTCTGGAATGACTTGTTCAAGGGAAATTAGTAAATGTTTTTACTCACAGATAAATGTTGGTTGGTTGCACGGGTCTCTGTTTCCTTGATTAACTAATTCTCCAATTTGCGTTGATGCTAATAAGGTGTTATTCACAGACTTGTTAGCTCAGGGGTGTGCAAACTGCGGCCCGCGGGCCACTTGCGGCCCGCCGAGAGATCTTGTGCGAAGAGGTTTGTCAACGTAATGAAAGTGCGGCCCACGCAATCCAGCTGAAAACTGCGCCAATATGGCAAAGATAGTGCGGGTAGTTTATTCCTCTAGATCGGTTGGCATTAACCCTTACAAGACCGTTGTCACTTAATGTCACTGTCGGACATGACGAAATATATGGTTTTTAATATAAATTTTAATAACTTCTAAAATAGTTTCTTGAGTGTAGTAGTGCAGTAGTAATGATGTGCGCTAATCGGATGTAAAAAAATCGTTATTAGGTTCTACTGTACTTGGCTCCTTGACCAAACTGCATGTGGTCAAGTAGAAATTGCGAGAAAGTTTAATGTGCCCTGGCTAGTCAGATAATTTGCACACCTCTGTGTTACCTGATAGCTTGATGAAATTAAAAACTAAAAAGAGCACAGGTTTGTGAAATTGTACAAGTGCTTAGTGATAACTTGTGACATCTTGGTTGATGTTGCCTTTTGATAAAACACATTTACTAATGAGGTAGATTTATTTTCGCTTTTTTATACAATGTCACTTCTAGTCACTTTCTGTATGTGGTGTTCCAAATTATCCCAGAGATTGCAAATTAGTCCTGTGTATGTGCAAGAGTACCTTAAAAAGCCCTTTTTGTCTTCTTGGCTTGCTGCAGTTGCTGTTTATGTTTATCTGTTCTTCTGTTCTTCTGCAGAACGAGTGCACATTCTTGCCAAGGAGGAAAAAGAAAAAGAGGACGACATGAAAGAGGCTTTGGAAGGCCAATTGCTGAGCCAACGTGAGGTTCATCACAAGCAAATGGCCGAACTGCGTGACGAGATACACGATAAAGAGGAGATGATTGGAAAACTAAAAGAGTAAGAACGCTTTAAATGTTTTTTGTATTTTTTTATGAAATTATTTTGAGTGGAGCGGTCCTGAATGAGTTAAATTTTGTTATATTCAACCACCAGAAAAAAATTTTGCTGCACATTATTCATTGCAGGAAATCAGAAATGAATTTGAAAGAAGAACAGGACGAAAATTTTGGAGTAAAGCTTTAAATTTTTTAAATAATATTTTTCCTTTCAATATTTTAAAGAGTAGATTGTTTTGATCTACAGTTTAACATCGGGTCTGGTTTTGCTTTAAACTAGATCTCAAACAAGTTTGCATACAAAGTTATATTACTTAACATTACACTTATCAACTCGAAAAACTTTTGTGATTGAAAGAGAAAATTCTTAATAATTTAAAATTATTAAGTATCCGTACCACCTGGTAAAATGACACTACATTGCCATCCCAGCATGCACCACTGATTCACCAAAAAAGCACATTATTGATCTTATTCACAACGTATGAATTTTTTATTCAGGCTTCTTTAGAACGTTTGTCATTTTCGATAACTTTTTAGTTTTTGATTGATTGATCTCTTTTAATAGGTGTTTTCTTACCGGAAGTTCAATATGATGTACATAATAAGTTTTGTTTAGGTGATACGGAGATGGTCAATTTTAGATGCACTTTAATAAGCTTGCATTTCAGTCAGCCCAGGACTACTGTATGAATTGAGCTAGAGCAGTTGAAGTTGTACATGGATAATTTACGCCGTAACTTGTTTTTTTACAGTCATGTACAAAAACTGACTCTTGCGCATGAGAAATTACAAGGAGATTATGACAAACTGAAACAGGAAGAGAGTGAGAAAGCTAATAGACTGCAAGAACTCATGTAAGTGTTACTATTATTCTGAGTTTATGCAAATTTTTGAAGTTGAGTCAAACCAGAAAAGTAGATGTGCTTGTCCTTTTTCACGTCATATCCAGACGAAGCCGTTTTCTATACGTCTTATCAATGATTATACTAACATCATTTTTACTTTCATAAATTCTGTATGAAACGTGTTGATGTGAAACGAATCTAATTGACAACTTAATAATTAGACAGAATTCTGGTAGTAAGAAGTCTATGCTGGTCAATACAGTTGAACGTTACATGTGATGATGCCGATGCTTCATTATTGCATACCTCTCAAAAACCATCAATTTTTGTTCCCATTTAATACATTTTTATTGCATCTTCTGTTAACCCTTATAAGGGTCACGATTTTTTACAACCGTTTTTGGTAAATGGGGGGGGGGGGGGGGGTAACCAGGGGGTAGAAAATTACCCCCACCATAATTCGTAAATTACTTTTGATAAACCGCCGTAAACAGCAACAGCATAATTTGTGGTTATGCTGACCACCATAGGATACATTATACCTCTGCTTAAAGACATGTGACTTACTAGTAATGCGAAATTTAAATTCACTTAGTTACGTTCCCTTATCTATGCTGGAATAACTGTAGACAACCGACATTGCTAGCGCGTGTGCAAAAATCATTGTTATTTTGAATTTATTGTCTACTACTTTCTTCTTTTAGGTGAAGTAATTTGAGTAACTGACATTTTGTTTTATCAGATACATCACCGGTATAATGTATAGACAAGCGAAGTAAAGTTTCGACAATTTTAAAAAATCGACATATTGCATTTTCACTTTTATTTCGTGGTGAGACAATGCGCCTAAAATAAATAACTGAAAGTATTTTGTGCACAAAACATATTTAGAAAAAGTCATAGAAAAGCTTTACTGGGATGCGTATGGTAAAAGGGTAAAATGCAAAAAACCGGTCTGGGGGGTAATTTTTTACCCCCCGGTTTTCCTATATAGGTTAATGCATACTCGCTGTTTTTCTCACTTAAGTATAATACAATAGATTTATGCTCGCATATTGTGTACTGCTGACATCTGAGTTTCTCATGTGAATAACCATTTAGTAAACTTGAACTTTCGAAAAAAATTCCTGGCGAAAAGAATAGCAGCTGTTGTCACTGCAATCTCTAGTGCATAATAAACACTGAGGGCAGTTGCAACTACAGTTACTAGCGAGTGATTCAGTAAAAATGTACTTTGATTGCGTCTGACAAATGTAGAGCAATAGTTTTGTTGATATTAAATTCCAATACTTTCGTTGTGCATTTGGTTGTGTATAGATATTCGTGTGAAAAGTGTCTGTTCCTTTTTCATCTGATTTATTAGCCCTTTTATATCTTAATTCTTTCACAGGCTGCAGTCGGACAAACGTGAACAGGCCAAGCAAGACCTCAAGGGTTTGGAAGAGACGGTCGCTAAGGAGCTGCAAACCCTGCACAACTTACGCAAACTCTTCGTGCAAGATCTACAAGCTCGAGTGAAGAAGGTACAATTGTCTGTAAATTATTCAAGCTTTGTAACTTTGTACCATTTATAAGCGCAGGAAAGCTAATACACTCGTATCTCGGTTTTACAGACAAAAGCGGGGAGACGTCAGTCCGAATTTGCCAATTATACGAATTTACCGATACTAAGCTAATACCGTAGGCGCAGTGTATTTACATTTTTATATATGTTTATATATAGAGATACACCTGTGGTTACACCGATGTAATGGTGTAAATTTTGTGACGGCCCGCCAACTAGCGGCCAGCTCACGAAACAACAGACTGTGTCAGTAGTATGCGGGACTTTTTAACGCTCCAGATTTTGTCGGATTCTTCCAATATCCATAAAAGTGATGTCCGACAAACCGAGATATGAGTATAGAGCTAAATTTTGAAATAAGGAAAGATCTTGGAATTAATAATTTCATTTTCTCTGTTAGATAGATAGCCAGGGAGATAGGCAGGCACAAATTGTGTACTTAGTAGTTGTTGAGACAGTCTTGTTAGTTGCTTATTGTGATTTTTTTTCCACAGCTTGCTGCAAGTGAAGAAAATGAAGAGGTGACAGGAAGTCTGGCACAAAAGCAGAAGATTGCTTTCCTGGAGAATAATCTTGACCAGCTGACCAAGGTTCATAAGCAGGTAACTTATGCCTACTTACATTAGCTGTACATTTTAGACAACTTATATGAGTAAGCATTTCAAAAGTCTGATTGTGAGGTCGTTGAGACAACTGCAAGCTTTTTTTGAAATTAAATTATATTTCTGGCAGTGTGTATTCTAACTTTTTCAAAAAATCGTTTAGGAAAATATAGTATTTTTCCAAAATATTCGAGTGATTCTACTGCTTACCTGTTGAACTTTAAGCTATAGAAATAATCATTTTATTATCATTAGTTTTCTTAGAAACTGCATGTTTTGAAATTGAAATTTACAAAGCGTCAAGTAAGCAAATGCTTCTCTCATCAGACTAAATACAACTTCTGTGCTGGTTGCCTAACTTTTTTTGTTATTTTAGTTGGTACGTGACAATGCTGACTTGAGGTGTGAGCTGCCGAAGCTGGAGAAACGTCTCCGCGCAACGATGGAAAGAGTTAAATCCTTGGAATCAGCACTCAGAGAAGCAAAAGAGGGTGCAATGAGGGACAGGAAGAGGTGCGGTTGTTTTTCCACGTCAAAAGTAGTTCGACTAACTGTTTTACAATTTTTTCTGTTGAGTGACTGCACTGGAACAAGCAGAAACAATTTCTATTTAGATGTGCAAATTGCCATTTTGTAATTATGATTTCTGGCAGTAAATTGTTCTTGTCTTCAGGTATCAGCACGAGGTGGACAGAATTAAGGAAGCCGTGAGACAGAGAAACCTCGCCAGGCGCGGACACGGAGCACAAGTCGCAAAGCCGATACGCGGTCACGGAGGCCATCACGCCGCCACTGCCGCGTCACCCCCTCCCCCAACAGGAATTCGGGGTGGTGGAGGGTCACAGGCGCAAAAGGCGTAAGTTGATAATTGCTTGCATGGATTTTTCATGTTCGTTTGTATCTTTGTAGCCGAGTGCTGATTGTTGTTGGTAGGTAGATGGTTGGTTGCCTTTTGCAAAGTTAAAGATGTAGTTGCATTCGCATATTCCAAGTGAATAACAACTTTATATGCTCAGCATGTACATCTGATCATTTCCAACAAATTTGAATAATGCTTCGAGTAAATGCTAAATTCTTGTATAACAAGTTGCCTGATTATTACAGTGCTTGTCAAACTAAACTGAGACAGCGTATTTTTTGTACAAAATTCAGCTCTAGCAACTTGTCAAAATGTTTTTAAGTGCTTTAGAATACAACTACGTCTTTACGTACTCTGCAGTGTCTGGACTAAGATGTGAACGTTTGTTTTAGCATGTGCATGTACTGCAATATCCATATTATCGTTTGCACTGCATGAGTGTCATTCAAACATTGTGTTTTTGTCGTAGTTATTTTTTGATGTCAATATAGTTGGATTAGCATTCACGTGCTGTGAAGCTTGGCACGTGTAGCAGCGTTATAGATTTGCAGTAATACTCCATTGTTGGCGACGCATTGTTTCCTCCTGTGAATGCTGAAACTGTTAGTAATAAAACAGAACGCAAACAACCAAATGTGAAAATTTCAATGTCCGTAAGAACACAGTATAGTTAACGGAGAAGTTTTCTGAAACATTCTTTCGTTGGGAAAATTATCTAAGAAAGTGAATTCAAAAGTCAGCAAATACAGACTGGGGTATGACTGTAACTCTAATAATTCCCAATAAAATTGTACGTAGCAGCAGTACATTTATGTTATGTGTTCATGTGAAATACGTGTGGTAGATGGGCTACTAGAGGTGTGTGTTTGCCCAGGGGACAGTTTCACAAAAATCTCACTAGTCTAATCAGCTGCATAATTCAACCATCGCTTAAACTGCACTATTTTAGTGATTTCTTTGTTAACCCTTTCATACCCGTTGTATCCCGTGGAATACGAGAATATTTTCTGCCTTTAAAATTAATAAAATTTTAAAACTGACATTTATGTGATCTGTTAATAGTTATTTTGATTTAAGCCAATAACAATAGACTAAAAATGGCGATAAAATGGCAAACTAGAAAATCTACATAGCCTAAAAAACTGCGTAAGGTACAGTACCTTAGAGACGACTTTGTACAGATCAGCATAGCGTGCATACTAAATGTCTTAAATACTTCAGCAGTTGCAAAATGAAGCACATTTTATGCTTCCATTGAATCCCAATGTATCCCGTGGGATACAGGCTATATTTAGCACGCGGGCGCAGATAGAAAAAAATAATTATTATGTGTAAACAAGATGGACATATTGAACAAAAGTACCAAATCAAAAAAAAAATTCTTATTAAAAAATAATTTGGGATGGAAAGGGTTAACCTGATTTCTAGAATTTTATTTTCTAGATGTGGTGGGCTGTGAAGCTGTGACCTGTCTTCCGTGTTTGTCGTTTGTTTTACACTTATTTCATTTCACTGCACGCCGTTAAAAGTTGTTCGTAACGCATGCTCCATGCACAATGCACTTGGTTTTGCAGTTCGCATTGTTCGCAAGGTGGTGAGGTTAGGGACGGTGTTGCGGTCATATCTAGCCCAGGGTCTAGTACTGCCACTGATAAAAGCCAAGGTAGGACAGCTTCAAGTGCATCAAATGGGCGAAGTAGACGTAGTTTTACTGGGGTCTTGGAGACTGGGTTGCATGGGTAATCCAAATTGGGCATGGCGATACTTGTATGAAGTATAATACATGTACGAGCACTTTAATACGGGAGCATGCACAGCTATAATAAATTACTGTCTTATCTTCACTAAACTGTGATGCTGCCTAAGCATCAAATTATCTTTTTTTTAATTATTAAGCATTTTAGTGAGTGGAACGGACATGTTTTAATATTGAACATAGCATGGAAACAACATAATCGGTAGGGGTGAGCATCGAACGCTCGAATTCGATTCGAACGAGTTTTTTCAGTTCGAACTCGATTCGAATCAAAAACTATAGATTCGAATAATTCAGCACTTCAATCACACATGTTCTTGATCACTAAAACGATTGAAACATCATGCAATTAGCGTAATTTAGCAGTGATTTCTGCACACAATTTTAAAGAAATTACTAGTCGTTTTATTGCAGAACAAAATCTAGTGATATGCATGATCTTTGTAAGACTAATTTTTACTGGTGGTTTGAAAACTTGTTTGAAAATCTTTCAATCTCCATTCGAATTCGAAAGTCACAAATTCGGTTCGATTCGAATTCGAAAGTCACAAATTCGGTTCGATTCGAATTCGCTTTATGGTAGCGAATGCTCACCCCTAATAATCGGACATTTTGGAGCGTATCGTATAAAGTTTTGCATGTTAAAGCATGAAAGTAACACATTATTCTAAGATATATTGCACTGTGTTGTTACCATAACCATGTTATTGTGATGTAGGTTGTTGAAAAGTGCTTCACTGGCTTCACTGTTTCTTATTATACTAGGATGGTTAATTTTTTTGAATGGTTGTTCACAACATTGCGTTTGAGAATTTTAATTTAACGAAAACTCGAGAAAAGCCTGGAAAATCGTTGAAATATTCTGGATTTTATATTTCTACAGTGAAGCTCTCAAATTACTGATTGTTAAATACCAGAATAATAAACTGCTAGCCGAGTTTTAAGCAGTTTTGCATATCATAGTTGTTGAATTTTATCCAAAATAACACGTATTGTATTGTTTTTTGTAGGTAAGTTGTCTCCTCTGAGTCGAAATTTGGATTCATCGGCGGCCACTGGGAACAAACAAGGTATCATTTTATCCGTGGCTGGTCTGATAAATTCCTCGCAAGATCCAAGCGAAGTCACGTGACGGCAACGGCGACGGCGATTATTTTTAGTTGCCTAAATTTAGTTAATTAATTAATTATCAGTGCTTTCAATTCACTATTCAGTTATTAGCAAAACTTTCGGTTGTTTGTATATAATGGTCCGGTGTAGCATTATTGTTTATTTATCGGTGACGTGTGCCTGGTGTTGTGAGCTTTCGAGGGTTGACGTGATGGGTTAGGGCAAAAATTTGGTATCACTGGTAAATCGTTATGCAGTTAGTTATGGCATTTGAAACTTACTAGCAGTAATTTAGTCTAAGACTATAATAGAGTCCTATTCTTATGAGTGCTTGAATTTTTTAATAATAATGAAAGTTCTCTCACATTATATTTGTGAAACTGATTCACTTTATGCCATTATATCTTCACATGGTTTACAAAAAAATACACCGTGTAATATTTTTACAATTTTCTTTGAAAAACTCTTCAAATATGCAGACGAACAGCTTCATTTTGGTATTATTTGTTCTGATCTCAACGTGGATAATGGTCTATGCATAAATTTTTAATTTGGTCAGTGTATTACACGTGCACTTCGAATAGTTATCGTTATATTTGTAATCATTCTCTTGATGTATTAACTTAAACCATTAGAATCCAGCCCAGGTACAAACTATCTTGCAAGTTTAATAGCAGTATTGTAATATCTTATTATTATGTGAATGTATTTATTAAAATATAACTACACCCCTGCAAGACGGGAAGTGTGAGTTATCTGTACAGTATGTAATGTATCTAAAACTTTCTCGCTGGCAAAATATGTACCGTTATTATAGTGCATCGCATGTGGTAGAAAGCGGGCTAGCATAAGCGTTAGTTTACCAACTATTGTGTGTGGGGGTGGGATGTAAATGTAAAAAAATGGGTACAAGTTTCTTGTATCTGTGCGTGTTGACATGTCTGGTTTTTAACTGCTTGCGATAGGCTGACGTCCACAGTGGTCCAGCAGTCCGAGATTTTCTTATAAGCACCATTGAACGTGGCCTCAGTGTTTTAGCTGAAGTTTCCTTTTAATGTGTCACGTATTGAAAATATTTACGTTGTTGAAAACAGGATGTATTACCATAAAAGCGACACTCAGTTGTGTTTATATTGGCAGAAAAAAGTCATTAGACTGACACTTGATGATGTCAAAAATTCCAGGACAAAGATATTTTGCACCAGATGTAGCCATAATATCTCTATTATTTTATTGATTTCACACTTGCATAGAGACATAGCATGGTTGATCCAGATTTTTCACTATAGTTACTATCTTGTGTATATGTATAAGCTTTTTGTTCTGGAAATGCATCTGTCTTGCATGTAGATTTATTTGTCTACGGTTGTATTTATTTATGAAGCTATATGTAATCTATTGTTAAAGATTAAAAGTATTTTAACGTATATAGGTTTTCTCTTTCGTTGAAAAGCTTCTTAGCTCGGTATGTAAACCTGTTCAATTGCATACTTGACTGCCTGTGAACTACGTATTAATGCACATACAGTCAGCCCTGGTTAAACCGGACTAATTGGGAGGGTGGGTGGTCCAATTTAGCCGATATATCTGATATGCCTATAAATGGTCTATATTATACAGGAATAATCACCTTAATAAGGCCTATATACATTGCACTATATACTATACTGTATATTACTTTAAAATAGTTAATCCTCACATTGCACTTTATACTGTGCACTATTTACTATACTGTATATTACTTTAAAATAGTTAACCAGTGAGGATAAAGAAATTATTGTACAGTTGGTAGGCCGAGTTATGTTTAGCGCTCGGGCTCGGATGGAAATCGATCAGTTTCCTTTACCACGGATGACGTCCGTCTTATCCGATATCCGGCCTAACGGGGTCCGGTTTAACGAGGGTCGACTGTAATTGTAAAGCACAAAGCACACACTGCACGTGCAGATACTTATTTTGGAAAGGTGAAACGTTTGGAAAACATGATTTAGTTTAAATAATTTCAGACTTAGTTAATGCCTGTAAATATAAAGTTTGAACTCCATTTTTCAAAATGCTCTTTAAGTGGATGTGTGACAATGCAAAAGACAGTTACGGAAATGAAATGGTGTAACCAACTTGTCAGTACCTCGATACACTTACAATTTATGCGATATTAGTTAATAACACATTTGTAGCATTTATGCTGTCACTCATAATTGTGTACTCTATTTACTTTGTCACAAATTGTTGTTGCTTTTGGTGAGAATTTCTAGTTGCAGCAGCACACAACTTGTCTCAGCCCTGCAGTTAATTTACATTAACCAGACGGAACCAAATCTTTAAGCGTGACTGTTTTATCGCTTAATTATGCCTGTCTAATGTATTCTACTCTGGTCTAAAACTGTAGATTATCGCGCTTTTTGGAGTGACCATTATGCGTGGTACTAGTTACTAATCACTTGACTATGCCTGGAAAGTGCGGTTTACAAGTGTGTAACTGAGCAGTTATCCCTGATTTTCACCTTTTGTCGCCTATCTTGAGCCGACGATACATAATCTCATTTTTTAACCATACCACTTAACCCCTTCTTCTGTCCTGCAAGCTTCGTGACACAAGTTGCTGCAGTTTTGGAGTTGGTCAACATTACGGCTCGATGCCTAACACAACAAAAAAATGAGCAGTTGGTTTCTGTTAGAATAGACTACTTGTGGGTTAAAAGAAACTAGCTGCAGTCCTGAGACAAATCATCTTTGTTCTAACTTCACCGTTTATAGTCAGAATGTTGTCTACTTTCCCATTTCTAAATCTCCACACGTCTTCAGTTTTTCACCACAAGTTGAATAGTTAATAAACAAACCATCATTTTTAACTTACCTAAACAATCTGTCTTTTTTTATCCTCTGTATGTAGACTTTTCTTTTAAATCCCAAATTAACCAAATCCGGCAAAAACTTACCCACATTTTGTTTATTAAAATGGTGCTTAGTTAATGAAATACAAATGCACTGATTCTGGTGGCTTACATTGTTTGTAAACATGTAAACAACTCCATGAGCAGTTTATATATATTAGTTTACCATGCTCTTAGGGATAACAGTGTGTATTGTTTGTGTGTATATTATTAATGGATGTATTATCTTACGTAGTAACTCTAGTCTATTCATCTACTGAGGGTATTTATGACATACTCATGGGAGCTTAAAGGGTTCATTTAACCCTTATAGGGTCACGATTTTTTACAACCGATTTTGGTAACCGGGGGGTAGAAAATTACCCTCACCGTAATTCGTAAATTACTTTTGATAAACCGCCGTGTTTCATTAGTAAACAGCAAAAGCATAATTTGTTGTTATGCTGACCACCATAGGATACATTATACCTATGCTTAAAGACATGTGACTTACAAGTGCAACAATTTCGTTTGTGGGAAGCATGCGAATAAGATGATCATGTATTCTTGCATTGCTTGCCCGTTTGCCATATCTGAAGATGATGAGTGACTTTATGATCTCATTGTCTTTGTAGATGTGAGTAGACTAGTTCTACGTCAGCATACAGACGTCTGACATTTTGTTTTATCAGATACATCGTCCGTATAATGTATAGACAAGCGAAGTAAAGTTTCGACAATTTTAAAAAATCGACATATTGCATTTTCACTTTTATTTCGTGGTGAGACAACGCGCCTAAAATAAATAACTGAAAGTATTTTGTGCACAAAACATATTTAGAAAAAGTCATAGAAAAGGTTTACTGGGATGCGTATGGTAAAAGGGTAAAATGTAAAAAACCTGTCTGGGGGTAATTCTTTACGACCCGGTGACCCTATAAGGGTTAAAAAGCATTTCTTTCCTACAAAACAGTGAATACTTCGGAAAGCTGAAATACTTGAACCTGTTCTTTTTTAGAAATGCTACTGTTGTCTAGCGACATGCTCTAAAATGTGTAGAATTAAACCTAGGTGAAATGTTCCGTTTTTGCTTCTTTCGACTATATTGCTAGCCAGACGTACTCCGCCACTTTAGCTTATTTTTAAAGAAAATTACTGTGATGTTTCGTATTTTGATATGTTGACTCTAGCTTTTTAAGGCAGCACGTTTTGAATTGCTATCTTTGTATCAAACTGTTACATTTATGCTTATGACACTAGATGCTTTAAGTGCATCCTGCTTAATCTGTGAGAAGGTGGTATATTATGTTTTAGACATTGTAAGTGCAAGCTTGATTATTTTTACTATTTATTGCTGGACTTCATGCTGTTTCAGTATAACCAGCATGGAGATATTTTATTTTAGTATTAGTTTTCGATGCTGTTGAAACCTTAAATTATGAGCCAATCGGATGTTTCTACCTGCTGTGCATCTTTGTAAAAAAGGCACCGTACTGAATGGGGCTGCATGTTTTGAATTCCATGTAGCATAGTTATGTTTCTGGTTTTAGTTTAAAAAATTCACGAATTATTATACGAATGTGTTAGTTTCTAATGAAATCATCTTCAATATTGGGCAAGAAGAGACAGACGTGACTATCTTTAAATAAGAAGTTAAACTTTACGTATTTAAAATTAATATTATGATTAGTACATGAGGCCAAAGAAAGGAAAAAAAATGAATATTTCGCTTGTAGCTAGCAAAGGTGGATAAAGATGTATGTTTAATAAAAATCTGAAAAAACAATTTCAACCAAACCTAATGGTACAACATGAATTTACATAAACACAAATTTAAGATAGTTGCATACACATGTAGTATTTAGTTTACATGCGTGATGTTACTTATATATATTTCTCCTTCATGAATAAACATATCAATGAAAAACTAAGTTTAACTTCTTATTTGAAGATAGTCACATTTGTCTCTTCTTGCCCAATATTGAAGACGATTTCATTAGAAGCTAACACATTCGTATAATAATTCAAATATAATAAATAAAATATAATATGTCTTCTCCACTAAAATTAATAGTAGAAACTGAAATCTTTAATCACTGTTTCGAAAACTGGCATACATTACAAGAAATCTGTAACGATTCCATATTGGCTAATAAATTTGACATTTGACGTCAATGACGGTGCTATTTGATTTTTTTGTATCGTCTAAAAATTTGCCATTGAAAAATCCAGGATGTTCATCTCATTCTCAGCACAGCAGTTCAGCAACACTGAAGATGTTTCACACTCATTCGCCCCACTGTGGTACCTACACAAACACAAATTAAATGATGAGCTCAATTCATGTTTACGTTACTGAGCGTTTTAGTGCTGTAATAGTTTAACAAACTGACAATTATTCATTAATAACAAATTCCTTTTTCTAGAGAACCCTATATCTCCTTCCGAGAGTCCCACCAACGTTTTTTCTGCATGCTGTTCAAAATTTTGAAAAAATCTGAGTTGGGTCCGGGAAAACGTCCTTTACGGAACGCCGTAGCCCTCTCGTAAATTCTAAATGTGCCTACTACACCCACCGCTGAACGGGCTATCTATCCATAGCCAGCACCGCTCTCGGCCCGTTCCCGTTCTTCAGATCTCAGACATATAAGTTTCGCAAAAAATGGCCATTTTTGGAGGTCGTTTGAAAAATAAACCCCCAATGGCACGACACTATATTGAGGCCTTCCGTTTGATGTATTGATTTATTAGATAAGTTATGACGATAATGTTACACAATATGATAATTTCGAATTTCATTTGCCAGGGACACTGCCTTAAAAACTGCATTAATAACCTTTTCATCTTTTGAATAATTCATGTATATTATTACACTGCAGAGATAGGAAAGCAAATACAAAAACATTTAAATCAATTTTGTTGAAAAGTGTGAAAAGACACGATGATTTTTCATATACTACCCCACTTTCAAGTCCGATAAGAAGTATACATTTTAACACAATTAATACTGCAAAAGCATTCCTGATAATTAAATAATAGATTAAGAATTTAATTAATGGGACACGAGCCCAACTATTGGTAATGTTAGAAACTAACACAATTTTCAACAGCAAAAATATTCCACGAGCGTGTTGCACGCGTTTGCAAAAGTAAAAATTGAAGTACAGTGCTTCTGTAAGATATTCAGTGTGTTTTACTAAAACTTGGCAAGTTTTAAGGTAAAAATTCAAGTTTTAAATTTACGGCTGTACTCACGCAAGAGCAGGCGAATGTGTGTCACAAACTAAGACATCTGAACTGAGAGGTACAGCACCTGTTTTTTTGCAATGCGTTTCCGAAATGCAGGTGCTAGTGCCAATCTAACTAGCGAATGGCGGAATGCATGTAACAGTGAAGAACTAGTGGCGCGAACACGGAATTGTGTTTGAGTGGTAATAATTCTTTCACCTAAGTCATTTTTGAAAAAATAGTATGTTTCCTTTCAATATTTTAAAGAGAGGCTTGTTTTGACCTTCAGTTTAAGATTTGGTCCGGTTTTGCTTTAATATTTTCACAGGCACAAGAAAGCACTCCAGTGACGACTCATACTGTGAATATCACGACATTCTTAGATATCATAATAATTCCTTTTATCGCACAATTATTTACTAAACTACAGGCAACAAAATAAATGCAAAGGAAATTCATCTTACCCCATCTTGAGCTTTTGAGCCAAGTTTCTTCTCTATGTTCATAGCAAGCAGTTGGGAACGGAATGAAAGTGATTTCGTTTTTTCTATCACTTGTTGGTACGGTGAAACGGCTTGCGTTCCCATGACAACATGACCCTAAGATAATTTTGTACACTTTGTAAGAAGCCAATATGCTTAATGTTGAAATACGTGACCACACAAACCTAAAGTTTAGACATCGTAATGTTAACTGAACCAATTTAGTTATAATTATTGTAAAGTTATTTTTGAAAAGAAAAAAAGTTGTTTGTTTGTTTAATAGAAAGCCTAAGGCAAAACATGTTATTGTGCTGGGTACTTCGTGACTTCTTCAAGAAAAGGACAAGTCACTTAGCATGTGGATCTATTTTACTGTTCTCATTTAAACTGTTTGTGGTGGTTAAAGGAAAGGACAAGTCACTTAGCATGTGGATCTATTTACTGTTCTCATTTAAACTGTTTGTGGTGGTTAATGGAAAGAACAAGTCACTTAGCATGTGGATCTATTTTACTCTTATCATTTAAACAGTTTGTGGTGGTTAAAGGAAAGGACAAGTCACTTAGCATGTGGATCTATTTTACTGTTATCATTTAAACTGTTTGTGGTGGTTAAAGGAAAGGACAAGTCACTTAGCATGTGGATCTATTTTACTGTTATCATTTAAACTGTTTGTGGTGGTTAAAGGAAAGGACAAGTCACTTAGCATGTGGGTTTATTTTACTGTTATCATTTAAACTGTTTGTGGTGGTTAAAGGAAAGGACAAGTCACTTAGCATGTGGGTTTATTTTACTGTTATCATTTAAACTGTTTGTGGTGGTTAAAGGAAAGGACAAGTCACTTAGCATGTGGATTTATTTTACTGTTATCATTTAAACTGTTTGTGGTGGTTAAAGGAAAGGACAAGTCACTTAGCATGTGGGTTTATTTTACTGTTATCATTTAAACTGTTTGTGGTGGTTAAAGGAAAGGACAAGTCACTTAGCATGTGGATCTATTTTACTGTTATCATTTAAACTGTTTGTGGTGGTTAAAGGAAAGGACAAGTCACTTAGCATGTGGATCTATTTTACTGTTATCATTTAAACTGTTTGTGGTGGTTAAAGGAAAGGACAAGTCACTTAGCATGTGGATCTATTTTACTGTTATCATTTAAACTGTTTGTGGTGGTTAAAGGAAAGGACAAGTCACTTAGCATGTGGATCTATTTTACTGTTATCATTTAAACTTCTTGTGGTGGTTAAAGGAAAGGACAAGTCACTTAGCATGTGGATCTATTTTATTGTTATCATTTAAACTGTTTGTGGTGTATTAAAGGAAAGGACAAGTCACTAAAGACTAAAGGGCAGGAGACTAGATGACCCTATGGTCCTTCCCTGCCCTGCTCCATGATTATAATTACTTAATATTTAAAAAACTTTTGATGTTAAACTAATTGGAGAAAATAAATGTTCTATGTCTATCTCTATGTCTAAACTATAAAAATAGATTTACCAGTTTAGAATCTATTTTGGCATCTAATCTTGCATTACGTATCAAGTTGACGATCCACCTCTCAGCTTCTTCCGGTGTCATGTTTAATTTTTCAGCCAGCATGTTGATGCTAATGCACTGATGGATTCGACAAAATGTCTCGAATATAAATAGTCGGGCATTCTCAATAAAATCGTCTAAGCAGGCAACCAGGAAAAAATCATTTATAAGAACCTAAAAAGGAAAAAACGGTATTAAACACACAAATATCAAATAAGTGTGAACCACCCTTTTTAAAACAGATTTACTGAATCATAAGACACAAAATAATTTACAATCTGCAACCTATAATTTGTTCAGCTTCTAAATTTCAGCAGTTTAGCCTCAATAAGCGCAGAGCGCAAAGATCATGAACACTGAGAGGCAAAAAAAATCCAAATCTATAATTAAAGTATATAACCTATAACTAAATCAAGGTAGAAATTATAATAATTACTAATTAGTAATATTATCAATCGCGCTAACATTTTTCCAAAACCACGCATCAGTCGTTAATTACCACTTCAAATATTCACAATTACCGAATTGTCTTTCCCTATTGTAAACAAAGGCTGACTTGAACAAAGCGAATCACCAATGGCTTTGACAAGACAGAAAAATGATTAGCTTTTGTAAAAAGATGTCAAGCTTTATCACCTTTGCCGAAAATCTTCAAAAGACATACAGTAGTAACCAGCAAATGCTTGCAGACCTTAATACAAGATAACGCATACGTACAGTAGTAACCAGCAAATGCTTGCAGACCTCAATACAAGATAACGCATACATACACTTTCGCATTTTCTGAGTTTTTCCTGAGCTCCATCAAAGTCAAAGTTGACGTACAAACATTCTAAAAACTCTGTGATTGGATCTCGATACGTGTAAGATTCCTGTTGTATCACCTTCACTAGGTCCTTCAGCACGGTGCGTCGACGCTTATTGGTGATGACTGCTGTAGTCAAGTAGCGTAGGATGTGCGGACACATGGTCTGAATTGCATTAAGATACCTTCAACAAAACAAGATATTAAGTAAAGGAGTTGAAAAGACAAATAATTTAAATTTCCCTCTTATCTCTTTCTCACCCTTCTCTCTCTCTCTCTCTCACTCTCTCTCCCTCTCTTTCTCTCTCTCTCACTCTCTCTCCCTCTCTCTCTTGCCCTCCCTCTCTCTCTCACTTTCTCTCAATTCTCTCTCTCTCTCTCTCTCTCCCTCTCTCTCTGTCTATCTCTCATTCTCTCTCACTCTTTCTCCTCTCTCTCTTTCTCTCAATTCTCTCTCTCTCTTTCTTTGTCTGTCTGTCTGTCTCTCTCTCTCTCTCTTTCCTCTCTTTCCCATCTTTCTCTTTCTCCTTCCCGCTTCCTCACACTTTTTCTCTCCCTTTCCCACTCGCCCTTCTTCCCCCCTTTTCTCCCCCTTTCTCTGTTTCTGTCTCCATATCTCCACGGAACATTTTCACTAATTATTCAATTTGTTACACAGCATTTCTGGTAAATCCTACTTCACAGATTAGGTCATTCAGAATATCATGCAAGATTAAGAACTAAAATAATAAAAGGTTCGTTAACCATTAAAGAACATAACTTGCACGAGGCTAAACATACTTAAAGCTTAGTCTTTCCAATAGCAAATAATGAGGTAACACTGCATAAAAGTCAGAAAAGTTAATAAAAATGTTGGTCTGACGTCAAGCTTACTTTGTTCTCACACGACGCTGCACTCTGTAAGCAGGAAACTAGGGCTCAATAGTAGGGGGCCTACTTATGGAAAAGATAGCAAAACCAAAACCTAGCAGCTCATTATAAAGCTAAATCATCTAAAATTTCGGATGTGAATGCATCCTCCCTCAAAGCTGTAACAGTCCGAACAAAGTGTGATAAATGAAGCTGTTCAAAGCGAGCGCTGAACATGAACAATCACTCGTCCATTCACTGACCAGTCTCGGCATTGCTGAACTTCAGTCATTAACCACAGATCTTGACCACCTAACTTTTCACTTCACCTACTAGAGTAATGAATTGTGGCACAACTACAAAAAGATCAGTAACAAAATAGTGCTTACTGGTTCTGGTACAAAAACATGTCAATAATGAGATCTCTTCCCTTTGGATGATTGAAGAAGACAAATAGACTCCAATGTATCAACCACGTTCTCTGCTGTAACGACTGCAAGGGTGAACCGAACGCCTAGAAAAAACATTAACGTAAGTCAGAAACTTCCACGGAATTTTCCGCAGAAATTGGCGGCAAAAAGCAAAAATGAATGAAAGTGAAAATCTTCGCACGCGATTGTTGTAGCAGATCACATCAGTCCTTCAACTTTATGCATAAATTAGCCTCATTAAAACCGATCAATCTTTCTAAACAAACAATTGATTGTAGATCTGGTTATATGTGTCCATATCTCATTCCCATTAATAACCACCAACGCATAGCCAGACACCCCATCAGCGTTATATCCGTATTCACCTGTTACGCATTTTATAGACGAAATGGACCGTGCATTAACTGCTATTCAACAATCTGGTAGTATAGTTTACCTACGTGGTGACATTAATTTAAATTTATTACAGTTCGAAAGCATACCATATATTTCTAATTACTTAAATGCACGGATGAGAAAGACAAATTGCAAAAAACTCTGAAACAAGCCGGGGTTTTGGGGCCACCTAGGCCCCCCAATGTGGTTGAGGGGCAAAGCCCTCTTGGAGCCAGCAACAAATTTCAATTTTGTGACCATAGAGAACCTTTAAGTTGACTTAAAATATCAGTTACCTTGTTTCATGCATAATTTAAAATACCCAACTATCAAGGATACATGATACCTAATTGTCTCAGAAACGCCCAAGTACTGGCCGCTCCTATGCAAAAGTATATAAAAACTGTCTGCAATTGACTCAAATAACTCCGCACAATTGATTCTATATTTTTATACATAGAGATACACACGTGGTTACACTGATGTACGTGATGTAAACAAAGTGACGGCCTGCCAACTAGCGGTCAGCTTGTGAAATAATGTACAGGGTCCGTAAAAATTTTCTCAACGAATTTACGCGATTTACAAAAATGGTACTACTGGTCTTCCAAAAACTCGGAATTCTGCGTATCTGTGGAAAATTCTCATCCCTGCTTAAATGTTATTTTCTAGTCAATTTGTTCTTCTAATTACAAGACCAACAAGAATATCAAAAAACTCTAGTACCCTGATAGACCATATCTATACTAATCCGATTAAGTCACCCTTTGTACTATATATTGTACATAGTGTACACAACTTCATATTGTACTAACAGAAAGTAGATCTCATACGTTAGAATCTATGATGTCCTTTAATCTGTTTAGATCTTCTAAAGCATTATCCCAATTTTGCATTAAAATCTCCGATGCAAGCTTTCCCCACAGTGCTGGCAGGTAATTCTTATCGTGACCCGGTGCCTACAAAACCAAACAATAAAGAAATTTGTAAGATGGTATTACAATTAACACATTTATTTCTATTATTGATAAAAAGATTTAAAAAATAACAAATCATATGAATTGTGATATACAACAATCAGCTGCTGCCATCTGTCCTGCAAATTAGAAAACAGATTGCACAACATGAAATCTTATAATTTCATAAACAAAAGATATTAAACAATGCTTTAAAACACAGTTACAATTGATGCTTATAAGAAAATTTAAAACTGAGACGTTTCAAAATTAATAAAAGCTCCATAGAGTAGATATATTAATACACGAGAAAATAATGACACTATTAGTATTATTAATGAGATACTTGAATTAATGACACTATGGAAGATATTACAGAGGGCGCCGCTTAATAGACTCACTTTGGAACCGTAGTGTTTTGACCCAATTAACTGATTGAACCTATTAGTCGACAGGTGTAGTATTACTGGACTACAGGTATGAGACACCAGCTTACTATGCACTACAAAGGCTTTGAATGAATTTCAACAACAAAGTACTGCCTAAATTCCTTTGTGCAGTTAAAAATTTAAAAAAATATTTCAAAATATTAATTTAGATAAGTGAATTAGCAATAAATTCAAAGCTATGCTTTTCTAAATCAAATAAATCTGTTTATTTGCAAAAATTACCAAAAATTTCTTTCATGTCGGCTGCTTCATTTTGTCGCAAAGTTGGCTCCTAAATTTCTCATAATTATAAAAACGTTGAAAATCTGTTGCTGTGTGATGCACGTATTTCAAATATTTTGACCAGATGGTTTAGTCTAGTGGTAATATGTCTGCTGTCCGTCTGGGAGGTCGTGAGTTCGAACCAGCGGCTGGGTCATACCAAAGACTTTAAAAATGGTACCTGCTTTGCCCTGAATGACGCAGGGTATTTAGGGTAAAAGTGGGGTAATAATAATCTCTGTTATGTAGTTGTAAGTTGTTATTTACAGTCGGCGATAATAGCTCTTTGAGCTAATGTTAATTGTTGACCCAAAAGCCGACTTTAAATAAAGATTATTATTATTGTTATTATTTAGCATTTGGCGTGCTAGAGCTGCAAAATTTCAAACTTCTTAACTCTATGCTCTTATTTGCTGTATGACAATTACTCTTGTAAGTAACAAGGAATACTGGCTGATTACTGTACCTGCATCTTTGATTGTTAACTCATTAAGCCTGAAAGCGTGATTTGCAAGGAGAGCATTAAATGGAAACCGCTAGACAAGTGATTAAATGTTTAGCTCCCAGAATCTTGGGTAAGGAGGTTAATTGCAGTGGGCGAGCAGGTAACAGATTCAAAGCAAAATCGCTACGCTACCGTATTAACGCATGATAAACGTACCTGCTTACAAACAATACGGTACTTAACAAGATTGTTCCTACATATGTTATAGTGCGCAAAAGCAAAGTAAATATGACATAAAAGTAGGAAAGGCTCTTCGGGCGCATACAAATGTCTTACTTTAAGTATGTGAAGGAATAAAATAGAGTCAATTACGCGGAGTTATTTGAGTGAATTACCGACAGTTTTTACGTACATTTGAATAGAAGCGGCCAGTACCAGGCATTTTTGAGTCAATTAAGCGACCGAGTCTATCAACTGTGAGTCTATTAAGCAGCGCCTACTGTATTCTCACCAGTCAATGTGTAGAGAAAAGGCAAGACTCTGGGAAGATGGGAACATTTTTTTAACATTGAAGGAAAATGCAAAACAGTTCAATAACGTTTTTTTTTATAATTATTAAAATGACTTTAAAGTGCAAGAATTTCATGAATGCTTATTTTGAATAAATAAAGACGTGGTCAACAATTCTAAAGTAGTGTTCTGTTACTGCCATAAATGTATAACAAGAACACTTTTAAAAAAAAATGAGTTAGCTTGGTTTACAATATTTCAAAATACAGTCATACCTCCGTTTTCGAACGTCTCCGTACTCGTACAAATCAGTTTTTGACCAGAAAATTCGAGCTGAAATTGCCTCCGTTCTCGACCAACTGCCAAACACGTGATAAACGCATGTGCGGCGAGCCGAGTAGAGCCGAGCGTAACCGACCGCACCCGAAAGTAGTCACGCACAACATTTGAATCGCCTAACATCGCTAACTGCTTTCTACGCTTATTTTTTTTTACTTTTTCATGTAGGAACAATTCGGTTTTTCACTCTAAATATTTTTTTCTTTGTAAGTAATTCTATTGTTTTTCTTACCAATTATATCATATCTACTGTTTGAATAAACATTTTTGCATTATTATATTTCGTTTTAGTAATACTTTACAGTTCATTTGGTGCTTGAGAACTGATTATTTGCTTTCCACATTATTTCTTATGAGAATAAATGATTCGGTTCAGAACCAAATCAGTTTTCAAACACTTTTTAGGAACGAATTATGGTCGAAAACAGAGGCATGACTGTAGATATTAGGTGAGATGTGGAAGTATGGTGTTAGCTATTAATGATGAGTGCTTTGGCCAGCCAACACCATAATTTTTAAACACATCTCCAGCAAGCATTGTAATTTTGTTGTTAATTTTTAAACAAAGCGTTCCATTTGTGTACGCTTTTTTGCTGTTTTTTGCTGTATACTAAAGTCCACTGATTGTTGTTTGACCATTAACTATTTTTTTTTAAAATTAGCACAGAAACTTACCAAAACTCTGTAGAAATCTAGAAACTCAGCTGCTCCTGAATAATTGCCGCACTCGTATTGAAACTTAGCAAACATGTATAAAGTGTCAAGATCATCGGCCTTAAACTGCATGAAAAATAAATGTAACTTATATACAATCATTACTTACAAAGTTAATGCCAACTAAGTCATATACAACACTGTTTTAAAACTTGACAAACCTTCCCAGTGACTGATGAGTTAGAGTGTTCGTTTTAACAAAAAACGAAGGTGACATTGAAGACTGATTAAAAGAAAAATGTCAACTGCATACAGTAATATTTCAGTTTCCAAGCAGCTTCTGAAAGAGCTTCAGGAGTGTATGTAATTATGTACGACTAAGCACAGTGCGCTAAATGATTGCAAATACACATGGTCAAAAATCACAAAGTATATTCTATGAATTTTTTGAAATTAACACTTTGTACCTATAATTCGAAAACACAAAAATAATGATTTTCACTGCAACGGTGAAATAATGGTCTTCACTTTTTGATGAAACTTTAATACAATACTTTTTGTATATACCATTTAGCATTCTGCAAGGTAAGTTCCAAAACTCAGCAACAGAGACATTAATGGAGATGAATGTGGAAATGTTAGAATCTAACGCATTATCAAGCATTACCAGTACGAAAATAATATACATGGTCATTTTTGATATATATATATATATATATATATATATATATATATAAATATATTAAGTCTACTAATGGCTAAATAAAAACATTTGCAAAGACTAGGAAGCCTTATGTATAGAATCAACATGTGCGGCCAATCAAGCAAATCAAGACAAATGTGCATCGCTAAACAGCGAAAATTTAAGTGTAAAATTAGATGCTGAAAATACTTACGGAATGGTTCTTGGATAAAAATTCGAATAACTGTCGTCCATCTCTAAACAAAATCAAAAACAAAATAACGGTTAATGACTGTTAATGTTAATACAAATGAAGACATTGTGATAACTTCAATACAAAAAGTTAAAAGCACTAGCTTGTTACTATACAAATTTTTATTACTGTTTACTAATACAGTCGACCCTCGTTAAACCGGACCCCGTTAGCCCGGATATTGGATAAGACGGACGTCATCCATGGTAAAGGAAACTGACCGATTTCCGTCCGAGCCCGAGTGCTAAACACTACACAGCCTACCACCTGTACAATAATTTCTTTATCCTCACAGGTTAACTATTTTAAAGTAATATACAGCATAGTATATAGTGCAATGTATATAGGCCTTATTAAGGTGATTATTCCTGTATAATATAGACCATATATAGGCATATAAATCAATAAATCAAACATGTGCTAAATGAGTAGAAAATACGTAAGAAATGCAGCGTGGGCGTGGTTACCTAGATGTTTGCATTTGTCGAACCACCTCGGGGTTCTCAAAAACTTTCACTATTGGTTCTGTTTCAGCCTGCAACGTCTTCAGCTGGGTAACGACCTCTCCACGCTTGTCTCGAAGAGCTACAACAAAGACTTTCAGTTACATCAGGAGTGTATGTAATTATGTACGACTAAGCACAGTGTGCTAAATGATTGCAAATACGCATGGTCAAAAATGACAAAGTATATTCTATGAATTTTTTTGAAATTAACACTTTGTACCGATAATTAAAAAACACAAAAATAATGATATTCACTGCAACGGCAAAAATAATGGTCTTCACTTTTTGATGAAACTTTAATACAATACTTTTTGTATTACCATTTGGCATTCTGCAAGCCAGTTCCAGAACTCAGCAACAGAGACGTTAATGGAGATAAATGTGGAAGTGTTAGAATCTAACGCATTATCAAGCATTACCAGTACGAAAATAATATACATGGCCATTTTTGGAGGTTTTTCG
Source organism: Tubiluchus corallicola (assembly GCA_030141605.1). Lineage (NCBI taxonomy): Eukaryota > Metazoa > Priapulida > Priapulimorpha > Priapulimorphida > Tubiluchidae > Tubiluchus > Tubiluchus corallicola. Next base: position 72,874 of record JAQGDQ010000694.1, on the reverse strand, counting down.
ACCCCCCCCACCCGTTTGTCCCAATGGACCCGATTCGAAAAATAAATCCCCAATGGCACGGCACTAGATCGAGACCCATCGTTTGAAGTATAGATCGCCGCAAATGGTGCCGTCGTCTGAGCTGTAGCCTCGAATCTTATATATATATATAACATACCAGTAGAATTAATATATAGATGTCCCTGCTCTATATTAACTTACACCAATGAGACAGAATTAACCTTAATGATTACAAGATAGTTATAAAAGCAAAAAACTCGCATACTCTCTGGTACTTCGCTGTCAGGATATAGACCCTGATAGACATCCATAGCAAAATCCACCATGTTTGTGTTGCTTAGTAAATCCAACTTCCCTCGTAGAAGTTCTTTCTCATCATATATCTATAAAAACAACAATTCAATTTCAATTTATTTATCTCTTTATAGTGTTCCAATAAAACATGATTAATAAAAGAATCTCTAATAAGTTTTGAAGAATTGTTAAAATGTATAGATAGATCTAGAACTAGAGAAAGGATAGCGAAAAGACTATAAAGTCACCTAGTCTGCTGTCCTTTACCGAATATAGATGAAAAGATTTTTTAGGCACTGGTGGGTATTAATGTTATCAGTTTAATTTAGGAAACATTAGTAATTTTTAAAATTATGACATTTTCTATATGATCCAGAGAAAAGAATGTACATTTAGTTTAATTAGCGGGCAACAAAATAAGGTCAATCTTGACTAAACTAAAAATTGCATTTAGATTTTATGTGAAACACAGGACAAAATTGTTATGAAATGATAAAAACACTTTGGGTTAATAATGCTATTAATCAATTGCTATTATGCTATTGCTATAGCTATTAATCAATGCTATTAAACAACGAATTACAAATACAAACAGATGCACAATATTGTAGAATTAACTGAATTATATCACGAGTATTTACTACACATAAATATATACAATTTAGTGCAATGCTATACTGCTATACTAATCACACAGAAGAGAATTAATGTGTACTCGTACAAAAGGTATTCAACAAAACTTTCCAGATAGCTTAATCATTTCACAAAAAGTATTATTTATTTAGGGAAAAATCTATTCTAATGATAAAGGCCGTCTGAAAATAATGTTGCTATGCCTGTATGCACAATTTTACTATAGTAAACTATATTATTAGTAGCATGATGTTCTTATTATTATGTACTTATTTTTGCTGCACTAATTTTTTTTCACAGCATAATTTTTAGGTTGCAGTTACTTATAATTTTATTCACAATTTATTTGCTTCTAATTTGCAACTTTTTGCATTCTTTGCTTAAACAACAGTAATATTTTGTCGCTTGCTGCTTTGTTTATGATTTTGTTTCTTTTTTACTTTTGTTTTTGCCAGTTATTATGATATCACATAATAGTCTATTCTTCATTGTGTTAACTCAGGATAACTTTTATAAAAAAAATTATCTGAAACAATTTATCAGGCTAAATCTAAATTAATTAACTTTTACACGTAAATACTGACCTCTTTTACAGATAAAAATTCTAGCAAAGGAAACACTAAATGACGATCTAAATACTGTCCCATGCGCGTAGTAAGATCAAATTCTGCCATTTTCGATTTTGTTACAGCTTATCACATGAAAAGTATGTTAATAAATAATTTTCTGTTTCGATCTAGACAGCGCCATTCACTTACACGCTACAGCAGCAGAGCAAAAACGACTAACTTGCACAGATGAAGTACCTATTTAATTTAGTTCAGATACTATTTGTTTAATTCTGCCAAGAGACATCTCGGTCTGAACGGATGAGATCTCTAAACGATTTTTGGAAACAATAGACTTTCTCTTGAAACCAAAGTCCGGATCCTTTCAACTTTAGTGGAAATTGTATTTTTTGTACAATGATAAGTCATAAACAGTAAAAGTTAAACAACGAAAAAAATTTGATGTTTTCAATGATGCCTCTATAGAAAATTATTAGGTATTAAATGGTCTGACAGATTATCAGACGATGACCTGCATGACGTGGTAAAGAAAAACCCTTGGAGTAAAGAAATGCAATTAAGAAGGCTGCGTTAGACTTGGCATCGATGACATACACTAAGACTGCCCCAAGAATCTCTCCCTATAGCATTATGTAAAGCTTTTGCAATGATAAAAAACCCAGATGGGGTCAGCTTGACTCTATACTGTGCATGTATACATTATACTGGAAAAAGATTTAGCAAATACAACTCTAGATTTGAGCAATGATGCATCATGGATGGTAGTGGCAGATAGTTTTAGAATGCATAAACACGTGAACTACAGCATCCATGCAATGTTATTTCAAGAGAAAAAAGGTGATCTGACTTTGATGACTTGTATCAAGAAAAATGACTGTAATACAGCAGGGTACATATGCCACATGTTTTACATATATGTATAACACATGCAATGAAATTCACTTTTCGTTTTTCATGGCGTGTTTATAGGATTTTTTTATAATGAGGCTGTTTATGTGTTTAATTCACTGTATGAGGTAATTGTTGGCCCGTAGTAGCAAGAAAATCATAGTTACTTCAGTTAAATGAATTAACTGAATGATTATTTAAAATTTCACCATCACAGTCTTTATGTCAATTATATTTATTTTTGGTTCAACTAATAACTCTTTAGGTTATTTACTATACTGTGCCACAGACACGCACAGAATTTAGGTGAAGTACTAAACTGCCGCGGTAGGGTCACTTTGTCACATTTTGCATCTGTATTACTTCTCTCTTTCTCTGGTGACCTTAAGAAACGTTAACTGCCACGCTCCACCACGCTCCACCACACAACACATGCTGACACAACTGGCACATTGTGTGCATATTGCCACATTAATTCAGTTGGTGGTTTATGCTCTTTCCTCTTGGCAGTGGCATAAACTTGCAATGGAGGACTCACACCTATGCTAACTTCAAGCTGCATTATCAGTCTCTAAGTATGTTTAGCAGTACACATCAAAGTGCCTACCCTAACACTGTGACTGACAATTATACCTTATTTGCTGGTAAGGTGGTTTATTTGATTTTGCAAAATTGCCCCGAGAATTTATGGGCTCAAGACTTTTATCCTTGTAAGCCAATGGAAAATCCTATACGAAAGCTGTGTTTATACAAAATTCTTACCAATATTTTTCTTGTTTATATGTTAAATTGTTGTCGCATTTTATTGTACCTTGTTCTTCTATAGCGAATCCATATGTAAAGGGAGGTTAATTCGATGATCTTGCTGTCTTTTTCCATCTTTCTTATTCAAATTATTAAGGTGTGATCACTGTAATGTTGTAGTTACTATTACGGTTCATGTGTGTGTGTGTGTGTCCATGTTTTTGTCTGTATCAATGCAGTCATATGAGCAAACCATATCAAGTGTGATGACTCGTCAAATGAGCAACATCTTCAGTGAAATTCCAAGGCTTTCAACTGTTCAACCCCTGATCTCGGTCAATGGTTTTATTTACCCATAATTTGAACCTCACAATTACCCAGTTGCAATTAATTTTTCCGGGCCCCAACAGTTCATAATTAAGCCCTTAAATTTACTGAACCTTATGCCAATAGATCTATTTACTTTTAAGTTGTCACATGGATACATTGAAAAACAATAAAGGAACAGCCAGATTAACATACCATGGCTATGACAGTGACAGCAATGTAGCTACCATGTTACGCTAATTAGGATGACAGACACCCAAGCGTCGGAGAGAGGGACAATGTTTATTTGGTACTGAAACGAAATTATTCGTGGTTAATGACAGGGTCTTCTTCTCACACAATTATTGTAGTAGATCACATCAGTCCTTTAACTTTGTGCATAAATCAGTACAAACTTTCATTTTGCCATCCGCATTCTTACAGTGGAACAATCTATCTAAAGAAACAATTGATTGTAAATCTGGTTATATGTCTCCATATCTCATTCCCATTAATACCCACCAACGCATAGCCAGACACCCATCGGCGTTATATCCGTATAGCTGAACGAAGGTGACCGATTATTTTAATAGAACTGTAGAATCAGCAGATGTAACCACAGATTTGTAAGCGTAGTACTGTGGAAACACAGAAATCATATTTCAATTGCAATTCGTGACTGAAGTTGCCAACTAATCAAGATGTTACAGTTTACGTGTGCCCGGACACGGGATAAAGTAGTAGTCTCAGTCTGACACTCTATGCTGTTTGAATATATAGTGTAAATTAAATTTTGTTGCGATTCACCTTCTTTATTTTGAACTTTATCTTGATAAAAGTTTTTATAAAACTTAAATATTTGCGTATAACTTAGGTATACCAGATTTGTTACAATGAATTTTAAGAGTCATTTTTGGTGACCAACCCAGTGTGAAGTTCAAACTTGGTTACCTATCGTCATGTGTGAATCTAATCTGGACAACGCGGCGTGCACTGACGTGAATAAGCAAGGTTGTCCTGATTAATTATATTACGTAGCATAAATGTTTACAGATTTATATCCATTATCCAGTCTTTTTGTGTATTTCACTGTTTGAATGTCTGGTAGTAGAAGAATTTGCAAAGTAGTTCTGATTAGCTACACAGGATGCGTAAAATTTTAAAATTTAGCAAATTTAGTATAGAACTGACAACTAATTCCACTAATATGAGGCATTGTATCTGTTTCACTGTGTGCATAACATGGCAATCGCCTTAACTTCCAAACTTCAACATTTCATTTTCAGGCTACATCAATGATATTTTAATTATACAATGGTTAACAAGTTTCCAATTTTGCAGTCCATCAAAAATGTGGTAATACGTTCAAAATACTTTAGTTTTAAAACTGCTATTCAGAAATTTAAAATTATTTATATTCATTTATTATCTATTGTTCGAAAATAGTCATTAGTTTTTAGAATTTAAAGTAGTTTAAAAACTTAGCAAAAAATTAAATGCTGATCTTAAGTGAAATCTAAAAAGTATTAAGCCAGTTTTGTAGAATGAAATTTTGCATTCTGATGATGCCATCTTTAGTTAAGCCACCAGTATACATACAGACATACGGACAGACAGACAGACATACATACATACATACATACATACATGTATCTGTGCTACAGTACATAACACTATTAACAATTATGGTGAAACATTAATTTTATTAGATAATGTTATTGTTGCTTATTGATATTCTTTTATTAATGTTGCAGATATCCTGGAGTGCCCAGTATGTCTACAGACGTGTATCCAGCCTGTACGTTTACCATGTGGACACATTTTTTGCTTTCTGTGTGTTAAGGGCACTGCCGTCTTGAGCAAACGGTGTGCGATGTGCAGAAAAGAGATCCCTCTACAGTTTCTCAGAAATCCCCAGCTGTTGAGTGATGTGGATGACCAATCAGAAGAAGCGGAAAGCACGTACACTTGGTATTATCAAGGAAGGAACGGCTGGTGGCAGTATGATGAACGGACTTCTTGTGATTTAGAGGAAGCTTATAATGCAGGCACAAAGACAATCGAACTTTTAATCGCCGGTTTTCTGTACACCATTGATTTAGAAGAAATGGTTCAGAAACGAAGAAACGACCCGTCTCGCTCTCGCAAGATAAAGAGAGACATAGCAAACATTCCCGACAAAAAGGGCATAGCAGGGATAAAAGTAGAGAAGCGGCACCAAGCAACTGCTGCCGACAACGTGTCCGTGATGGATTGTCAGTCAGCCGTGGTTTCGTCCTCCACCGGAATCTCTTTACCATTGCGGACACAGCCCGATTGTACCAGGGGTTCTGCAGTGCCGGATATTGTGGCTGTTGGAAATAGTAGTGACTTAGGCGTCGGAGCCAATTGTGTTGTAAGCACAGACACGCCACCTGATCGCATAAGTCAACAAGTTAGGAGCCTTAGCCTTACAAATGAGAGTCAGTTTTCTGCCAACTCACGTCCGTCTTACAATTTGAGAAGCAGGCTTATGTATGATGATGAATATTACTCTGGTTCTTCTCAAGAGGAAGAGATTGTCTAGTGTGTACTATATTTGTATAGCTGACACTTATGTTTTTGTGTACCATATGCAGTATGCGCATCATATTGTAGTACAGTAAGTCCTTGCATAACGACCCTAATGCGTTCCAGCAAAACGCGACGTTAAGCGACACATCGTTAAACAAAGCCAAGACTTCCTTAGGAAGTAATGTAAAAGAAATGGGATAATTTCCAGAGGCAAAAATCAGTGCTGCCTAAATCATATAAATTAAACGTTTTATGAGTTTTATTCATGCTCCTACTGATTATTTTTTTTCTGCTTGCTTTATACCACATATGTATCTTACTTATCTAGTTAGTGGTTTGTCTTTCAGTAACGTTTAAGTCTAGGTGGCGATAACACAATAAACATTGCAGCTCAGTTAAAGCCAAGCCCTGGGGCTACCTTGGGAATTTTTATGTAGTTGCTTAGTCTGGTTGTATTTAGCGATGTTACTGAAACTGAATTTACGAACCAAAATTTATGAAACATAGAAAACCGATACTGAAACGAAACCGAACCAAAACATTTTTGCAAAACCCGCTACTATTAAAACTGAAAAAAGAAAATTCTGAAATAAGTAAAATATTTTGTTTCTTGTTTCTTTGCTTTTATTTGCTGTGATGCAAAATTACTGATGAAAACTTCTATTACAAAACAGGAAAAGGAAGTTTTGTAGTATAGACCCCAAATTTGATTGAGTGGCTTACCTTAGAAAATGTGTTATAATGTTTTTGGATTTAAGTATCATTAATGATTAATGTTTAAGCAAATTTTATTTTATAGACGTTTTGTTAACGTTTATTTCATAAATTATAGAATTAAACATGATTTTGCTCAAGTAAATTCAATCGTGGTTTGATATTTCAGTTGACTGGGCCTGGAGACTCTAAAACTTCACAGTCGTCAGCACTAAAGATACGCCACATCACTGTTAAAAGCACGTGACAAACCGTTATGTAATCGAAATTTTCGCTTTATTTGAACTAATTTAGCCAAGATTTTTCAGCGGTTTGTGACATCTAGGAGAAAAGAAAAGGTAAATTGTATAAATACTGGTAAAACCTCTGAAAATGCTACCAAAACTTATCCAAAATTTCGGCTACGGAATTTAATCAATTTCGCCGAGACCGAAACCTAATCGAAAGTGCAATTATCAGGAAACAGAATCAAAATTTTTGTTTCGGTAACATCTTTGGTTGCTATAACAACCAGGTTGCAGGCAAAATTCCTTCCCATAAAGTTTGCTCCAACGTTTCGCTTGATACAAACAGCTGACATGTAGTGGTCTTTCGGGAATTAAAAACGTATACTTGTACAATAATTGCACTGTTTACGTTACTAGTTCATTTTTAGAGCAGAATAATACAATATGTACTGTTTTAATAAATCAAGTTAGGTAAAAGGGTTGTTGATAAAGTAAAAATTGGCTTTGAACAAAGTAAAAAAGTCGCCGTTAAAACGAAACTTTGCTAAGCGGCTAAGCTCCTTGTTGTGGAGATTCCGTCGGAATGACCGTCTGGATTGTTCTCGAACATTTGTTCGAAAAGTTTCTCCCGCGCACTATATAAGGCGAAGCAGGCTGTCGACACGGGATCACGGATCGCACATTGCACACAGATCTAACACGGACTTATACTTACGCTTCATATTTACATAAACATTTTCCAGATTTTCACGTTTATTGTAATCATTTCAAAGTTCCTTCATCTTTGTGTAAGAATTCTCGCTCAATAAAGTAATAATATTTAACGGCGTGTTTTCTGGTTTTCTCTACGAGCCTTCCGAGAGAAACAAAACAACAGTCGTTAAGCGAGAACTTACTGTACACAGATGACACGTATATTCCTTGTATTTCTTCATTAATGATGAGATATTATTCATATTTTCCTGTATAGTGCATGCCTAATATTAAATATAAATACCAGATTCCATAATTCCACTTCATTCTGTACCAGTTATTACGTCGCCATGGTTTTATTATGATAAGTTTACTTCTGTGACTTAATCTCTGCAAATCTTGCTACGTATAATGCATAAAAATGATTTTAGCTTTAAGTCTGCATGTCTGTTAGTGATATAATGCATCTATCTGCTGATTGTGATACTATAAAGTAATAAACATTTTAACGAACTAGCAATTTTCATTGGAACTTATTTCACCAAATTTTGTCAATTTTGCTTAGCACAAGTAAATTACGAATATATTCAACAAACCAACATGTAGAGTGTCATATTCTGGTCTTCGTCAGAACTCCTTCACGCACCACACAGAAGGTTTCTATGAGCATTTTAGACACTGCACATGATCTGTAGCATCTTATATGTTTTGGCCTTTTTTTGTATTCTGATGGAATTGAATAAAAACGATGACTCGCAAAGAAACGGTCATTTTTACATTGATGTACAGCTGGTAAGATTTGACTAAAAGTGACAGATTTTCTAGCAGGAAGTAAGCTCGTGTGAGGTTACTCGGTTATACCTTTCAGCTAACAGCACATACTAGTTTGCATAAGAATCTCCCTCACTTGGTTTCATTTCACAGAGCTGTTCTTTTTTCTATTCTTTTTTAATGGTAAATGAGTACTTATAAATTCATTTTCTTATTTACATAATAGGTGAATTTTCAACCTTCAGTTCTTCAGTGAAATTCGTATTGAAAGCTTTGTAAAGGCACCTTGTGCAAGTATTAGTTTAAAGGATTGACCTAACATCCAATGATAAATTGTGGTGGTAAAAAACATGTGCCCCAGAGTAAACGAATCTAAGCAACAAGGGAGCATGGTATAGCTCATTCAATGTATGGGTTATGTAAGACTAAGATTGATATTACAGAGGTCTACTAAAAAACTAGTCTACACTATAAGGTATATTATACAATTGTATATAACACGTTTCTATATTTGAGGGATGTGTTGCGAAGTTTGTTGCTTGCAACCAGTGGCAGGTACAGGAGTGTTTCATAATTTCCACGCATAATCTGACTAATTTATTATTTTTATAATTAGCCATTGAACCAGTTTTCAACTCTAAGCTCAAACTGTAGTTGCAAAAATTAGTATTTTTATTAATATATCTTAAGAAAGTTAGTGGTAAAGATAAACGTAATTAAAATTTGGGAGTACAAACGGTCTACTAAAGTCAATAAAGTTGGTTAGAAAAATTGACCACAGAGGTCGCCACAACACCAACCGATTTATAGTTGGTGGTTGCTAACTTAAATATTATTGTTTTCGATAAGAAGTTGCTTCTACCAGCAGTCATGCTCATTGTTCGTTGTCCCTTTTCGTTTGCTAACATTAAGTTCGCATGAAAATTCAACTGGTTCTCGCGATTTTTAATTTTAAATCTCGTTTAACTTACCTGCACAGGTAGCTTTTAACACCTGCGCAGAAAAGTTGTCAAATACCCGGATGTGATTGATCAGTTAGACGGAATGAGCATGGCGGTTGTATTGTGTTGTTTTTTGTGACTGTAGATTTCCGTTATGTGAGTACATTTCTTGTTTAAAATTCTTGCGCGCTTGTTAGGTGTAACGTTGAAATATGCACTTCACAGCGGCTCTCCATTATATTTCACTATTTGACATAGAAACTTTGTGCGCAAGATTTAACATTTTGTGACGTGATTTCTGAATCGGTATCGCTATCTGAAACTAAGTGGGCTTGCACTTCTTATTAATGTAGTAACACAAAATCATAGGGTCGATAATAAATTTTCAAACTTATAGCTTCGGTGCAGGATTCAGATGGATTGTTTGGAAAGGAAAAATGTAAATAGTGTATTTTTTCGCGAGTACTATTGTCATCAGTGGTAAGCATTTGGAAAGTTACGAAAATGTACTGGTGCTATAGATGTCTATGTGGTCTTGATTTTTTCATCCTACTAAATGGGCCTAATTCAGTTGTGCTATAGTCCATAATCGCGAATTGGCATCATTATTGAAGAAAAATGTTGTTTAGGTCTAAAATAACACTTAAAGCTGTTAAATGTATAGCGTTGCAGTAGAAATTATTTTATAAACATAACTTTAAGTGTTGTTTTTCTTTAAGATATTCTTTTCAGCCTTTCATGGTTTTCAGAATCAGATTTTCATGTTTAATTGTGTCAATTTTATTTTTAACTTTTTTAGATTTACTGGAAACTGTGATTCAGAAACAGGGAAACGTTTGCGGTTTGTCATTCTCAGTAGTTCGAGTTCGAAGTTTTTGATCAGTTGTGTTGCAAAGATATCAAAACAGCTAACATCACAGATGAGTTTACTTCTGTAGGCTCACTGAGAACTCAGTGCAGTGCTAAATGGAATTCTGTGGATATCGACATTTTAAGCTAAATAGTAGGCATGCTGCTTTATGATAATTCAACACGTGTGCAAACCAGTTGAATAATGACCAACATGAAAGTTACCGTGTGTTTCGGAAGCGTTCGGGTAATGGTTCCTTGTGGAACTGGAGACATCTTTGTGCGGGAGCTGACGGAAAAGGCTGTTATGAGATATCGCAAGGCTACTGGAAAGGTTTGTTTAGTTTTGGTGTCTTTAAAGTGTAACTAAACTTAAATTTGATTAACGTTCACTCTTACTTAATTAGGATAATGAGAATTTGTGCGGTCGGCATTTATCAAAACTCAAAACGTCAATATGAATTGTTTGCATTTGCGTTGCTAAACTTTTATTGTGCAAATTTAAATGTCAACAGAGTTATATCAACAGATAACATTCCTCCTTGGTGACCCTGTTTACGCGTTGTTTTGCTGTTTGTTTATATCGTCTCTTGTTAAATTATTTTGGTTTAGTTATGTCACATAATTGAAGATAATTATTTCTTGTACTGGCTAATACATGGGTATTTCTCAAACCAAGTTACAGGCGATAAAGTTATTCAGATGTTGGTACAGATTCAGAAATGCGTAGGCCTAATGTAGGCTTAAGATGGGATTCAAAAATTATTCACGAGCAAAGTGCTGGTAGTTTAAACTGCTACTAATAGAGAAAAAGTATTAATAAAGACTAATTTTATCAAACTTTACAAAGCGATTATACACAAACGAAGACACCTGTCAGCTGGCAGTTGGTAGAGTGACTAGGTTTGTAACTGGATTATTTTTGTACCATGTTTGCACACAAATCAAGGGTTTCTGAAGTGTGAACCGTCCTTCAAAGTAACTTGTCGAAGTTATTTACATCAACATAGGAAGGTGAATCATATTTTATAATGTACAAGTCTCACATGATCAATTTTGTAAACGAACAAAAGATGAGGGTTTTTGTGTTATGTGGTATGGGAGAATAACTTCAATTCTAACACCTAGTTTAACTTCCATGCTGGTAAAATATACAGCGCTTTTTATATTGTGCTCTAAACCATACTATGATTTGTGGGAATTTCAGATTGAACACAGTTGGTTGTTATTGTTTAACAATGTCAGTTCTGTTCTGTGTTGATCAAACATCATACACAATGAATTCGAAATTAAGCTCAGTACTGAAAAAATATTGAAACATCTAGTTTTGCTTGTTAGCTTTTGTAATTGTGTTGTAGCATAACCATTGAAACGTTCTGTAAAGTGCTTACACAGGTTACGTGACCTGTTTGGTGTTAACTCTTTCTCATAAAGCATGAATGTAATCAGAAAAGCGAAAATTGCGCAGATTTCTCTATGGTTGCTAAGGATTACATGCAATAATGAGATCAATCAAATTCTATTCTTTTATCGTGAGGGGTTTTCGTGTAAATGGTTTTGCATGCTAAGTGCCTGATTAAGGGTCTTTAAAATTTCGTTGATTAAACCCGCTATGTGATGTCATGAAGTTCACAGACTGACAGATTGCCTTCTTGACTTGACAATTTTTATGTTTAAAGTGGCATGTAATTTACAAAACCTAGTATTTGAAATACGTAGCTGTCAGTCATTGTATGCAAATTATAATTAGTTTATCTATATAACTGTTAGATACATTTCTGATAGACATTGTGTTTAATATTTTATTTAGCTAAATGTTATGCAGGTTGGAACTGTAGTACTAAACGTGGGAGGGGTAATGGCAAGACAGACGATAGACAACTATCTAGATACTTTTCTGTAATTCTGTTATCGCATGTTTGTTCTGAGTGACACTAATTTGCCTGCTAAGATACAGGTCATTTTGCAGCCCATTGAAGTTAGATTCAGTTTTACTGTAGGAATTTGTTTGGCTTAGAACTTACCGTTGTGTGTGTGTCAGATAGGATGAATGGCAGTTAGGGCAGGTGGGTAGAATACATGATTATTGGTTTGGGTGCAATGGCATTATGATCAAGCCTTCAGGGTAGCAGTGAAACCAGTGCATGGGCCTGTAAACAATGAATGCACACGGGTAATCACGCTGACCCCTTCTCATCACCTTTGGCGTGTTTTCCATTTTCAAATTTGAGCAGTGAGCTGTAGTTATGATTAATGTATTTACGGTTTAAGTACCTAATTGAGGCGCATCGCTAAAGTTTTCTGTGTAATGTGCTTAAATCTATACCATTGAATGGTTTAGTGACGCTAGCTTATAGTTGGCAATGAGAGCGCCACTCTCATTGCACTCAAACAAAGAATATTTTACTCTGCTTTTTATATTTAAATACATTAACAACATCAGCAAGCCATTCCAGAATAACAGCTTTACCTTTTTTCCATATCCTATTGTTAATTCCAGAACAAGCAATCTAAAACAAATTACGACAAATACCCACTATGGAATGAACTCTGTAATCAAGCAAGCAATTCTACTTTGGAATTTTCTACCATCACAGGTTAAACAAATCAAGTCCCTATCAGCATTTAAAACAAAATTAAAGTCACTAATATTAACCAGATATGAAATACCGTCACACCAGTACGACAACATGCACACTAATTCAGAATTTATATATCCACGGCCATATTAATTAAATCACAATTTTTTCCATTTTTTTGTGCATAGCTGTAAATATGTTTGATTTTATTCGTCGTTACTTTCTATTACTGCACAGTAGTTTATATTGCACTGACGCATTTGCCTTTAGCAGTGTAAGCTTTTGTTAACTAACACTGATTGATCATCTCTGTAAAGTTTTTATCAGTGATTATCAATGTATTTGAATGGTAAATAAAGATTATATATATATATATATATATATATATATATATAGTAACAAGTTATGGTTACAAGTATAGTTACAAGTATAGTAACATGTTATGGTTTGGTCTCTTAGACTTCACAAGCAAGTAGAATTGCTTTAAAAACTTAACTTATTGTCACTTGCTCCATCCATCATCCAGTGGATCCTACTTCCAGGGACATGATTCTGCTCACCTCCCTATGCCAGGACTCCCTGCTTGCTGCAATGCCCCAAGTGCATTTATTTCTAAGGATCAATGCAGAAGTGTTTAAATCTTTCTGTGCAAAATCTAAATATATTAACATTTGTCCTCCTGCAGGTTTTTTAGCTGGTTCTATGGCTTGTTGAAGAGCTATCTTCACTGGAATATCATTAGGTAGTCTAAGCATGTGCCCAATCCATCTTAAACGGCGTCTTTTTATTTTTCTTGTCCAAAGTTCTTCTTTTATTTTTTCATTTAGATCTTTGTTTGAAATTTTCTTTGGCCATCTAATACCCAAAATGTTTATGTAATTTCGCCTTTGAAACGCATCGATTTCAGCTTTATGATTTGCTTTAAATGTCCAGAACTCAGAGTTATACAGAAATACAGTTTCAACTAAGGCTGAGAATATTCTAATTTTTGTTTCCAAAGAAATCTTCCTATTTTCAAAAACTTTTGTGAGTTTTGAGTAAGGTGATAATGATTTTTTCAAATCTGCCAAATTTTGACAGTGTGCATCCTTTTTATCATTTGGTTCAACTCCGTTTTATTTACTAGCGCTATTGGAACTGGCTCTGTTGAAATTATGTTAGTCTACTGTACATATTTGAAGCGCATATGACAAGCTATTGTAGAGTAAATACCATTCATGCTGACCTTGTCATGTTCAAATAATGCAGCATATGTAACTGTATAAACTATTCAAGCATGCACGTATTATTAGAGATTTTCTCAAACAAGTACTCGTGTTAGGGTCTGATAGAACCTAGGGTACATGTGCACAATTATATCACGACTTGTGGGTTCCATATATTTACGATGGAACCTGAATTTTTAAATAGTGTCGTTGTTTAGGCGCTGTGCGTACATTATAGAAGGCACAGCTAACCACCATTTCATCTGAAATTATAGTCAAAATATTTGATACTGTGAATTTATACAAAAAAGTTCATGATCAATAAAATCCTATCAAGTTAAACAATGTTATTATTTCCTGTGCAGTAGCTTGTTAATCATATTGTTTATTTTGCTAAAGTTTACAATTCTACACAAGAAATTAGTTCGTGACGGGGTTAGGTTTTTAAATTGTGTGTGTGTGTGTGTGGGGGGGGGATTGTAAACTCATTCCGTTGACTATTGCCTGACGGCGAATATAGCTTAGAAAAAGTTTTTAATTTGGAAAAACACACTGGTACTAATCGAGTTTTAAAGTGAAATTATAGAACTGAACACTGCACAGTAGTATGTAGAAGAAATGTGCATTATACCAGTAGTAATGACTATCAATGCTGTAAGCCATGAGCGTACAAGATAACTTATGGGAAGAATAAAACATGTTAAAAACCCTAATTCTTTTTTGCGGAAAAGCGATGACATCCGTAAAGATTAAAAGCATTACCATGCCACACTTCTTAACCCGTTTGTTTTGGCTAAATCCGAGTTTTGTTTAACTTGGTTTCACATTAAGACGATTTTACGCTCGAGATCTGATCCGTATTTACGTCTCAATCTCGGGCTATTATCTCTTTGTCGGAGGCCATTTCTGCTAAACAGTTTTGTGAGCTCTAGCAAAGATCTCCGAGACGGTATAGAATATCACACGAGGACACTAGTTTGGCCCTACCCAGGCCGAGACGGCATGCCATGAAATTCTATATGCTTCTGTACTTGATGGCCTTTTGGCTTGGTGTTTGAAGGTTCTTGTCGTACGATTCGGTATGTGTCAATTCTTTGTTTATAGTTTGGCATATCTTGTCTGGCAGGGGGTAGGATTAGTTGCGATTTTCTTACGACGTTCGCCTCGGCAGCTGCGTCTTAACGTTTTCGGTCACTTAGCTTTAGTGGTGAAAGATAACAAGTATTATTTTTATAAACCGTAGACTCCCCTTAACTACGGTTTATTTCTGGGGAGTGAAGGAGATTAGACGGCACGCGAGCTCTGTGTGTCCGCCTGTTTTTTCAAATTGCTCTGATTTCTTTGAACCAATATTATTAGTGATTGCAAAACCTAGAGCATTTTATGGGTTTGAGGCTAATAAATAATTATCGATATGCATTTGCTCGATTAAATAAAAAAATATTGCGGAATAATTTAGTAAGATTTGCTCGATTAAATATAAAATATTGCGGAATAATTTAGTAGATTTATCTTGAAGTCAATTCAAGACTCTAGACAATCAGATTCCTGAAAGAAATTTACGTTAAAGGAAGACAGGATGATTTTTCATATACTACCCCATTTTCAAGTCCGATAAAAGGTGTACATTTTAACACAATTAATACTGCAAAAGCGTTTCTTAAAATTAAATAATACATTAAAAACTTAATTAACAGCCGGCGAGCCCAACAATTGATGACAATGCGTTTCCGAAAGTGTCGCTAGTGTCCATCTAGCTAACGAATGGCGAAATGCATGTAACAGCGGAATTCTAGTCGCGCGAACGTGAAATGTGTTTGTGTGGTAATGATTCTTTCGCGTAAGTCATTTTTGAAAAAAATAGTCAATATTTTAAAAAGGAGATTGTGTTGACCTACTGGGTCCAGTTCTGCTTTAAGACAAATGAAAATAGCTTAGGTAGGCGAGCCATTGGTCAGTTTTTTTCCCGCTAGTAATTGGCTTATCAGCTTTAAGGCATTTTACACACTAACTTGCCATGGTCTGCGGCCCTCTAGATTCTAGAATGTAATAATATCATCAGCTCGGATACTTATCGAAAACAAGGTAGCTACATAGTGCATATTTATAGATGTCTACATGTATATTGTATTTAAACTGAGTTAAGGAATGCGAATTATCTTATCTAAACTGATATCAATGTGTAAAGTGTGTCAGTAGTAATGACACTACTGTGTATCACTTCGAAACCTAAAAGCCCTTGCAGGTTCAAAAAATTCACGTAAAACTCCGGTTTTTAAAATTGCGCCCACTGGATTGTTTGCAAGAATTCCAAGAAAGGTTTGTGCAATTTGTAAAGTTTTCAAAAGTAACATATAAACATATAACGTCAGGCATTTCCTGTATGCCACTGGATCGCTTATGTGGGAGTTTCCTTCGATGGACTGTAAAACTTTGGCAGGTAGTTTCTATCTCTTCCTACACTGTATTTAAAAGGGGGGATTTCATTAAGTCATGGCACTGTGACAGCATTGCAAAACTGCACCAGTTTGTCAGTTATTTTATTACAATGGTCAGTGCAGTCATTGGAGTATGCAGTTTGAGGTTATGCTGGCTATAGACTGAACATTATACAGATGCTCAATGTTGCTGCTTGGCACTCGCAAGTCCTCAGCTTCAAATGTCATGTCTTTAAGTAATCGTGTGGCGTTTGACAGCTGTGTTGAAGAGAAGTGATCAAACCAACGAGTTGCTAAATGTTTCGTACTTGAGTATGTCCAGCCGTTTGGGCACGTGTGAAATGTAACACATGTCGGTTATAATTAGCTGAGTATAGTACAATCATCATTGCCACAGTGCTTATTGTAGCATCATTAATTTGTATTTCACCCATTTTACTTTTGTTATATCAATCAATCAATTAATTAATTAATCAATCAATCACTCAATCAATCAATTTATTTCACTCCAGTAATACATATGCAATACGTCAACATACAGTATTATTGAAAAAAAGAAACAGTATAGGTAAAAAAACGTTGATGAAGTCAAATTAACCAAATAAAAGAGTTGCATCAATCAATCAATCAATCAATCAATCAATTTATTTCACTCCGGTAATACATATACAATACGTCAACATACAGTATTATTGAAAAAAAGAAACAGTATAGGTAAAAAAACGTTGATGAAGTCAAATTAACCAAATAAAAGAGTTGCTGTATGACACCTTGAAAGCTTGGCTTGTTAGGGTGGCAGAAATGAGAGAATGAAAGGATGGTTAGGGTCAGAAGAAATGATGGAATGGGAAAAATAGTAAAATTAGGGATAGTAAGAAGGAAAGAGGAGAAGAAACGACCACAGTGTATGTTTAATTTACATAGAGCTATATTAAAATAGCATTATAATTGATTGGAGGCCATATATTGCGACTGCATGAGACATGGAAGCATTCAGACAAGTATGAATCAAAAATGGTCCTTTTGAAGTACTTTTTATATGGAGACTAGAGCGTCATGACAGGACTGTTGCAAAACAAAATGTACATGCATTTAAAAACTTTAAAATTTTAACATGTGAAATGAAATTTCAAACTTTTGAACAGTTTGTGGATGACTGTTTCTTTTCTTTGAGTGGTTTTGTTATATGTAGTTGCTCCTTCTACGAAGTGTGTCACTGTAAAATTATTTTGCAAGTATTTTAATGCCTAATATTGTATTATTAGTACAACACCTAGTCATTTTAAGAAATGACAGGTGGAAACTAGTTTAAAAAGAGAAACTAAGAATCTCTTGTTCTTTTATTATTATTATTATTATTATAATTCTCTTTTTTAAAACTATGTACAGAATACATTCCCTCTATTTGTAGGGATATGTTTAAAATTTCTAAAAGCATTTACAACGTATTAAACCTATTCACATATTTATATAATTTAGAATCCAACGCATGAGACACATTGAACGACAACGATCATATACAATAGACATGGTTACAAATTATAATCCAACACTACATACATACATAATAAAAAATAACGAACATATTTTAATGCTTAGTAACAAAAATTTACACACATTACACGTTCTTTTAATGGTTTGTTCACAATAATCTCTAGCCCCACTTTTCTTTTTTCACTTGAAACGACCCTTACCCCATGAAGCGAACGACTTTATTATTTTATTTGGGATAATGCAATGAGTCATGGTGTTCAATGTAAAAGCTTGTGCATCTTTAAAGGTAGAGAAATTGCCTGGTAGCCATGATTAGTGAAAGGAAGTTGATTGTGATAGTTTCGCAATTATCATAGATCTGTTATTGTACTCTCCTTTTGCCTGAGTAGTGATTGAGAAAAGATTGCCGGCAACAAATTCCGATGGAGGGCGGTGCTGTGGCGGGTCACCGTGGGTGGGCACCGAGTATATACTAAAAGTCAAAACGCGGACACTTTGAAAATCTGCTTAATGTATGAAATTTATATAGTTTGCAGCGCATTAATTATTTTGTTATTGTTTGACGGTGTACATAGCACTTGGGGCTACCTGCAGTATACATAACTTGGGGTGGTGATATTTGAAATATCGTGCAGCATGCGAATTAAAATGTTCAAACTTAAAAACGCGACGGCACTACTTAACAGAAATCTACTCGCGTGAATAGGGTTGGCGCATTTATACACAATGGTAGCCACAGAAGTTTTAGAACATTGTTCTGTGAAAACCCTACTCAATTTCGAAGCTTTTTTTGTAGAAGGGTTTTTTCTCGTTCTCATTGTATAGTTAGCATAATAATACCTCTTAATCATGGCACCTCAGATAAAGTAATACTATAAGTGTTGTTATGTGTTGGCTGAACCATCTTTTCAACACACCTCTCAGCCCTCATCCTTGCCCAGAAACAGGTTGATTAGATAGCAAAGGTGCGTGCCAGTTTCTAGTCACATGACCGCAGCTGTACAAGAAAACCGCATTTTCCAGCGACGATGGCCTATTTGTTCGGCATCTCTAACAGCCTAGAGGTTTTTAGGGATTTTCTTCAGATTTCCACACCTTGTGCAAAGATTTTCAATAGCTTCTGTTGAAAGCTTCCTGGTTATTTGCGAAATCAATTTGGAGAAACGGCACCGTGAGAAATTAGTACTACAGCCCTGGTATTAGGGCATGCATTAGTTAGCGCCCCGTCACGCCTTTTTACAGAGGGCGTTTGAAAAGTGATAGACATTGCTTTTACCAAACATTTGACTTGTTGAATGGCCATTTTGTGTTGTCTACAGTGATACCCATATGTTAGCATAGCCCGGCTACAAAAAGATATAAATTTTGTTTTGGTAAGCTGCTGTGCAATTCATTGTTTTGGCGTAATGACCACTTCCAATTTCTAATTATTCTAAATTTAAGACACCCGTTTTTGCTGATTTATGCGAGAGCGTAAAAAGGCTAATTTATTATGACTGAGAATTGGCGCCATTTCATAATTATTAATTTTGATTTATGGAGGAATATATACGATCAAATTACCGCTGCGCAGAAGTTAATAATTGTGTACTTGTTATACCTCCCAGGTAATAACTATTGCGCGTAACAAACAGCAAATTAAATAACGAAAAAGTGTCAAGACGTCAGGGCAAGAGCTGTTTCAAAGTTTCACTGTTTGAAGCTTTAAAGTTTAAACTATAAAACTTTAAAATGCAAACTATAAATACTTTACGTGATTATGTGATTTTTATCCCTTTTTTTGCCACAACCGTGTTCCTTTCGGTGATTAAGGCGTTCAGACAGTGATGCGCTGAAGCCTGCAGCAGCCGCGCATCTTTCTCTTCGGCTCTAGATTATACTAACTGTTTTATTTGAATGCGAGTCGAGGACCACTCATGACCGCTCGCTTCTAAAATGTAGACTAGTGGCTGTGGATTAACTCGGCGTCAATTGTTGCAGTTTTCTTTGTCATAGTACAGGAAACTACTAGGCAATCTTTACATAATCACTAATCAGTTAACTTTGTGGCATACAAACTCTGCTGAAACTATGTAATTGTTATATTTGGCTTGGTGTTTGCTGTATAACGTTAATTTTAACTGCATGATATTACAGCCAAATTTCAATACGTGTATTTCCATTTTACGTTTGCCTGAAGAATTTTAAATTAGCTCTCCCATTGTGACTGGGTGTGAACTTTGTAGAGATTTTTATGATTAGTAAAATAACTAAAACTGACCGAGAATGGTCTGCGTTATTAACAATAAGGAAAGCCATGAAATTTAAAAGAAATTTCATGCAAAAACACAGGCTTTTATTTTGAAATTTGGAAAACTGAAACACTGGAAAGACTTGGTATCTCAGCGTTTACATACTCCGTCTCACTTCACTAAATGGACTAACAAATACTAAAAGTTACACGTTTGTTAACGTCATTTATCATGTGTATCATCGTCTAGTTATAGCCAAATTAGTAATAGGTCAGAGTTATTTAACAGCGATTGCCTCAGGTGGGGAGTGTTTCTTTTGTATGCATACTTTAACGTTGTCGGAAGGAGTTTAAAGCTGCTTAAAGTTTAAATTTAAATTTCCTGACCCGGTCAAATGTTAATTCAAGCAAGAGGGTTTATCGGATAGCACATATTCCACAACATAGATGGATCAATGGAATTGGACATTCATTCGATATCGATCGATATTGAATATTTAATTTTGACGGTTATATAAATCACATATATTTTATGTGTTTTGACGTAATGTGCTTGCTAATCTTGGTAAAACAGCGGATTGTTAACTAATAGTTATTTTATAAGGTCGACAGTTTAGAGCTCATTACTGTCGATTTACCAAAGTGTGAACAGTACAAGTTTGTGAAGGAACTTTTCATTTCTGAACAGTGGAATGATGGAGTAAATAATGATAATAATAACAATTTAATAATACTTTATTAGCTTCAAATCCATAAAATGCTCTAGTCTAGGGGTTTACAAACAGTACTAGAAAAAAAGTGTGTTACACCATGAAGGCTTAAAAATTATGCACTACAATAAAACAAGAAACATAGATGAATTATGCGGGTCATCCTCTACCGAACGTGCAAAACAGATGTGAAAAAATCTGCCAAAGGACTGGAAAGATGTTCTTAAAATTACTCTGCCCTGTTATTAATAAGGTTCCCTTGTATACAAAAAGGATACTGACAGAGCTTAAAACACTAGTAAAAATTTACTATGACCATTTTAAAGTTATCTGAATAGTTACTTTTGTCATTACTGTTGCAGACATGAGGTGTGCAATACAACCTATAAATACCAAGCAGTGTCATATTTAAAACAATAGAGTCAATTCAGTGGTACATGCCTCAGCTTTTCCACCAAAGTAACAGGAATGACACATGAACACGGAGACACATGAAGTTAAGCAACACGAATATTTGCTAGTTCTGAAAGTATTTGGGAAGAGGATTTTCACTTTTAGTGTGCTGTTTCGAATAAAATACTGCAAATTAATTTTTAAACTGATACTTTCTGCCAAATCTAACTTAATGGAAAAGTTTAAAATGGGCACTGGGGACATAGGAAAAACTTTCACAGGAACTGATTTCAGCTTCAGTAGAAATGTCCAAATCACTTTTCTGGCAACAAATACAACTGGAATAAGTCTCTTTCTTTAGTGTCTACCAGTCATGAGACAGTATTGCACCAGAAACTTTGTTATTTAAAAAAATTATCCTGGGACAAAAATTGTACGTTCTGTGGAGAATGGCCCATGCAAACAGTACATTCTGCTTTAATCACAGTCTAAATCCAATTTAAATTCATGTGATTAAGTAATTACAAGTTAAAAACTTTTTGGAATAAAGACATTTGTAGGCGTATTTTAAAAATAGATAGTGAGTCTGACTGTCAAGTGTGGATAGGTGTTTGATTTCACAATAGAGGAGCGGCAGATAAGGAGAACAGTCGACCACAAATGACTAGGTTTGTTCTTGGTTGGATCAAGTTCATTAAATTTACTGAGCGCGAACTACGTGTAAAATATATATAAAATTATAAACGATACTATAAAATAAAACATTATTATTATTATTATTATTATTATTATTATTAATTCTTTATTTGTCATTAAAATGGTTCACTCATTATAATAAAATTGAGTAAGCCTCAGCGTAATGTTAAGATAACAACACT
Source organism: Tubiluchus corallicola (assembly GCA_030141605.1). Taxonomy (NCBI): domain Eukaryota; kingdom Metazoa; phylum Priapulida; class Priapulimorpha; order Priapulimorphida; family Tubiluchidae; genus Tubiluchus; species Tubiluchus corallicola. The sequence continues at coordinate 50,765 of JAQGDQ010000694.1, read as the reverse complement.
GTTCAAGACAAATGCGTCCAGTGCATACTAAAAAAAAAACTAAAGTGGAAAACTAAGGCCTAATTATATACAATAAATGAACATATTTACAAACACCATATTGAAATATTTTTACAAAACAATATTACAAAAGTACATTAATTTTTACATGGCATATTTTACACTATATGTACATTTGACATGACACAATTAACAGAAACGTGCTTTACATTACATAAATTTCACTCATTACATTTACACTATTTATATATTTGACATTACAAAACTAACATAACACGTACATTACATTACATAGCCAGGATCACAGTGTAGGTCTATTCTAGTAATCTTGTATATCTTACACTTATGACAATGCATACTACAGTAACTACACGAAACAATTTTTCATAAACGACTCGTGGGAAAAGTTACATCACTTTTGAAGCCCATCTCGGCATTTGGGGCTTTGAGGTTGGGAAGTTTCATAGAAGAACCGCCTCTGGTCAGTTTTACTAGAATGCGGCAATTCAAGACACACAAGTTTTCTTATCTTGCTGATAGCTGACGCTATGGTGACCCTGATTGTGAGGCGATATGCAAATTACTAGGGCTTTGAGGTGTTTAAGAGTGGCCCCGCGACGCCCCCAGAATCTCCGCGAAATTATAAACTTACTGAAGACCAGAGATGCGTATCTGTGTGGGTTGCAGTTTTAGATTTCGGTATTAGTTGCCACTTGCCTGTACTTCAATTGTTTTTGGAAAAGGTTCATAAGGTTCAGATATTTTCCAACTGGTTCGTAGTTTCCTAGCTGTTCCCTGAACTAGTGTTTATGTTTCCTATATCATGATGTTACCAGTCGAATGTAATTTTCTGTATCAAATTCTTGTTTCCGTTGAGCACGATATGAGCTGTTGTTTCTCGGATATGTTTGCCCAATTTTCTTAGTTCAGGCTCAGCAGGGGCGAGACTATCCCGCTGACCAAAGCATACACGGCCTATTTACTCTGGGCAAGCTTACTTTAACTAACCAAACACACTTCGTTTCGTTTTTAGCAACTGTATTTACTTCGCGAGTGGTCATCTTGCCCACTGCTTTGGCGCAATGACCTCACCTTGCTCAACAGGGATAATTTCCCCACTGGTCACTTCCTCTCCGTTGTTACTGTGCCCTGTCAGAAGAATGGTTGGCAAACTTTACGTAACCGCCTCTATCTTTTATTTATATACGAGCACGATAATAGGCACCTGGGAGCAGCTGTGATTGTGAATTACGGCAGGACGCGTTTAATAATCAATATTGTCATATATAATTAAAAGATTACAGCGTTGGATTTACTACCGTAATAATGCAAGCGTTATTTATGATATCCTAGTGCAGAGCTTACTGTTCTTTCTAATCGAAAATTGTTTCCAAGTTTGTATGTGCATGAATGTAAACGTGAACAGCAGATTACTGTAATAAATCGTTTTTTTGGACTATACATTTATTGCAATGTTACACTGCGCGTACAAAGCAAATTCAAAGCCTTTATTTATAGGGACACAGGATACATGTTTTATAACTTGCTGTATTCTCACTATGATGTCAAATGATGCCATCGGCTCATATTCCGTTACAAAGTTAATAGGTAGCTTGTTTGTCGTTCGCTATAGCTTGCACCGGATGTTTCAAAACTTCTTCGCTATTTTTAATGGCAATTAGACGAGGAACCAAATAACAAATATGTCGTTGAGTCTATGATTCTGAGAATTTTGTTGGTGTCAAACTTTTAGCGATTTTACACCTATATGTACATACTGTATCTTGCCTCTTTTGAGTCATCGTGTAGCAGAGGAACTCCGGAGCGAAATTTTAAAAATAGTTAGAATTGTTGTTGGTCGTAGGTCGCTTAGTACCAGCATTTACCAATACCAGTACCTCAGCAGCACTACCTATAAAGAGTTAAAGAGTTTCATTACTAATTATTCACTCAGGGTTCCCACGGTCAGGAAAAAACCTGGAAAATCCTTGAAAGTACAGGCTATCTTGGAAAGACATGGAAAAGTCGGTGAAAAGGGTAATTCGATAAAAAATCGGGGAAAATGATGAAAATGGGACGAAAAGTCAGGGAATATTTCTCAACATATTTTTCAACGATTCGCGTTCGAAGAAAATTTTGCTATGGCAGGTTTCCAGTTTCGATTTCTGTTCCAAAAATAATGATTGGATTAAGAAAGCTTATTTAATGTGAATAGTTTAATTTCGTTAGCAGTACTGGAACTGTGCCGACACATTATATATCCGTAGGAATGCCAATACACAAAAATGTTTGAATATGTATATTGGTAATACAATTGCTGCTTATCTTGGTCATGAAAAATCAATATTTGGTCAGGGAAAAGTCATGGAACAGTCAGGAAAATTTATTTTAAAAATCAGTCGGAACCCTGCTTGTTATTGTCATTGTTGTGTGATTAAATGTAAACTGTGGTCAGTTACTGCTACATTTAATGAGAATGATTGTGAGCTTCTCTGCGTGCAACATTTAATGAGAACAATCGGAAGTGGTTACGTGGCTTCCGCTTGGCTTCAGCTCTTTCCCGAAGGAAGCAATTAATCACAATAACTGATATGCTTAAAATAAATAGATACCGCTTCAGTTGTGTCCCACTTGCCGATTCAAGTCTGGCAGTTTCTTGCACCTCCTGTTTTTGTATTCTGTTGCAGAGCTGCTGGCTGATCCAGTTAAATTGATCACTTTACACTGAATTAAAAAAAACGTCATTTGCTGTCATTTGTTGTCATTTAAGTCGTGTGTATCAGACGGCGAGATTGAATGTAAGACTTCGACTTGTTTTTTATTTGTAAAAAAATTAATGGCGTCAGTAATCGTTATTTAAAACCCTAATGTTATAAATTGTGATAGCCCATATATACGTACTCTACTAAAAGTTTTTGTTTCGTATCTGCTCAGCAACTGTACATGTAGGCCTGTGTGTATTCTGTTTCAGAGCTGCTGGCTGAATTGATCGCTTTACACTGAATTTAAAAAAAACGTCATTTGCTGTCATTCGTTGTCGTCTAAGTCGTGTGTATCAGACGGCGAGATTGAATGTAAAAAATTAATGGCGTCAGTAATCGTTATTTAAAACCCTAATGTTGTAAATTGTGATAGCCCATATATGCATACTGTACTAACTGTTTCTGTGTCGTATCTGCCAGCAACTGTACATGTAGGCCTGTGTGTGTTCTGTTTTGAGTGGGTGGTCTCATTAGTTACCTGTTCATTAGCGCTCCTATATCATTAGCCGCCTTCTCTAATGACATTTCACTTTTTATTTTCATCTCTATACATTGTACGTGTTTGTTCATTTGCCGCTTACAGTTTAAAAGCTTTTGCAAGGAGAACACGTTTTGTAAGGCCTTGTTAAGAACTGGCACATATGGCGAATGAGCTTGTTTGTATGTGAAAGAAAAGACGAATAAGGCCATGGGGTGAGCATACTGATTTGTGACGTCCGTCCCACTGACATACTCATTACTTATTCATGCTGTCACCTAAATCTTAACGATCGCAGTTCACATAGCTAACTTTTCCAAGGTTGTTTTTTTTCATAAATACGTCGCGTGAGTAATCTAACATGCTTTCAAAATTATACGTTCATTTTGCAGAACAGCTGAAAATGTTCAGTTCACGATACACTGCTATAAAGATTTCATATAGAAAAAACAAGCATTTTTATTGTATAGAAATTGTTATATATACAAAAAAACCAATGTTTTAATGTACAGACGCGTAATAGTACGATGTTGATGTTGGAGATTTCTAAAAATGTGTTCGCAAGTTAGGCGCAACAAGACATACATGTAGGATAACACATGTAACGTAATTAAGTACAAATTTTGTGTGTTTATAAAATCCAAATCCGCCGTAGGACCGCTTTTTACTTTTAAATGGTGTTGTGGTCTCTTTTGTAATTTATTGTCTACGAACAATCAGTAACTGGGTTAATTGCTAAGATTGACGATTTTTAATACTGCTGGAAAATACTAATTGGTGATTAAATACTCTTTTCAACACGCGTCTTGAATCAAAATAATGCTTTGTCCTTCTCAGCTGGGCAGTGTATGCTGTAGATAGAACTATTTTAGATGATAGAAACTGGTGTATGATGAGTACAGTATAAAATGCATATATGTGCAAAAATTTGTGAATGGTGGTGGCATCTAACAACTGAGTTCAAAACTGTTCTATAGTTAACTGCTGAGGTTTAACCCTTTCAGTCCCAAATTATTTTTTTGATAAGAAGAAAATTTTTTTTGGCTTGCTACTTTTGTTCAGTATGTCCATCTTGTTTATAATAATTATTTTTTTCTACCTGTGCCCGCGTGCTAAATATAGCCCGTATCCCACGGGATTCAATGGAAGCATAAAATTTGCTTCATTTTGCAACTGCTGATAATTTTTTAAAGTATTTAAGACATTTAGTATGCATCTTATGCTGATCTGTACAAAGTCATCTCTAAAGTACTGTACCTTGCTCAGTTTTTTATGCTATGTAGATTTTGTAGTTTGCCATTTTATCACCATTTTTAGTCTATTGTTATTGGCTTAAATCAAAATAAGTATTAACAGATCAAATAACTGTCAGTTTTAAAATTTCATTAATTTTAAAGGCAGGTAATATTTTCGCATCCCATGGGATACAACGGGTATGAAGGGGTTAACCTTGGCATCAATATTATTGATTTTTCTCTATGAAACTTTAGTTGATTGTGTTAAAATGTGGATGGGGAATGTGTGCCCCCTAGCGTCTTGTCCTCCCAATGACGTGCATTATCTTTTAATCCTAGTACAAATAATGTCGATTTTATAACCGAGGTGTGCAGTTTGTCCAAATTGTGGGATTTTCTTAATGATTTTGTAAAAGTAACTCGTTTGAATTAAGCGAGCTTACGACAGTCGGTAATATTAATCAAGAATGAACGTTTATCTGTTACAGGTTTAGGATTATTATCCATAATTGCGCGGTTAATGTCTCCACCCCATAGCCGCTGTATCCAGAATGGTGTTTTGAAAGTACTGTATGAAAAACGGGTGGCGTATTGTTAAGTTACCTTGACACAGAACGTATTATAAGTTGTACAAACAACGTGTGTGAAATTAAATAAATTTTTATGAAAAAGTTTGGCCGAGAATTTTGTGAGAACATTTAAAGTTTTTCTTCCAGTTTTTTCATTCTGCAAGCGCTGGAATTTGAGCAGAATTTTTCACTAGAATCTAAAGCCTTTGCTTTGTGCTTGTTTGTAAATACATCTTCATTGTCACGCGAGCGTTCGACTGTCTAGATTTTCTTCACGATATTAGTATTGTAATTATTATTAATTATTAAAAATCTTTATTGAAAATTACACTATAAGCCCTCTATTTGCTGGGCACAAAAGTACAAAAATGTTAAATAAATCTTTACACTATGTACATTAAATAAATTTCTTACTAAACAAGCTGACAATTTTGCATTACGATTTACTTATTCTAAATATATATCCAATATTTATAATCAATGTGTAATCAATTTACTATGAGATCATTTTGGGTTAGTTCTTTTACAATATCTATATACATTTTAATTACATTAGTGTCTCTCTTTCTGTAAATGTTTCGAATGTCATTATTTTCTAAGCTGCGTTCAAGATTTACTCTTATATCTTGTCTAACCAATGGTAACGGACAATGAAAAATTAAATGTTCTGGGGTTTGACTGCCCAAACTGCAAACACACAGATCTGAATCAGATACCTATCCTGTATTTAAATGATTTGCGACCTCTTCCAAGTAGAAGAGCCAACGCACTTGTTTCTATAAATCTGTGAATATTGTATGAATTCACTATGTTATACAACTCCTTGTAGCAGTCTGTTCTTAAAAAATAAACCAAAATTTTCAACTCATATAAATCAGTTTCGAAATTTTATACCACCTTCCAGTGTAATTTACTTCACACTCAGCTGATTCACCGATTCAAGCACCTCTATGTAAAAATTGAAACCCAAACTTCTCCCTTGACTACTAGATGGAGCCACTTTAATTGTTGGTCGTCTGTTTAAGAAATTATGGCGCGTTCTGTTGGACTTGTTTGGTGCATTTTTTTGTAAAAGACAAGCAATAAAGTGGGTGCATAAATGAATGAAATGATTTGATTAGTCAGAATAAATTGTATCATGATTTGTGTAAGTACGTTTATGAATAATTCTTTTTCTGACCTGCTGATATACGCTGGAATTGCAGGTCGCCGGATTACTAAAAAAATGTTTTCCATTAGTCCAAGTCTCAAACAAGTTAGTAGATACACCTTTATATTCAAGAATTTCTTTTTAACTTCTTAAGGCATTTAATTCTTGTTAAACTCGCTATAAACTTGTCTGAATCACATTCTCTTCGGCTGTAAGGTTCATGACACCACAACGAGTCGCCTTTTATAAAAATTTACCAGTTATAAAGTACTTTACAAAGTTGTTAATGTTGTTATACTTAGTCGGTGGTCTTGCGTTTAGGAAGAACGTTGCTCTACGCGCTAGAGAGATGGCAGCACTGTGCAGCAATAGCAGAATTATGGATCCTTAGTAAATCTACGTTGTAGTGTTGTAATGTCGGCCGTTGGCTAATGTAGGCCATTCAGTTTTTATATACTCGATAATACCCGGGTTTTTATAGAATATGTGAGCTATTACACGCACGCACGTACGCACGCACGTACGCACGCACGCGCGCACGCACACACACACACACAGTATTTATAAAATATCAATGCAAATACAAGATGAATCTAAATGTAGCCATCATTACCCCAATATACCATAATTTACATTCTTCCAATACTCGACCAGTCAGCAGTTCTATAGATACGTATTCAATGTCCAAGCACCTGTAATAGATAAGTGACCTTGAAACGAATTTTGTGACCTAGTGTCATAGGCATTTAAAACTATATCTAACGAACATAATTATTAAACTCTAATCTTATGATTCCAATCACTTTTCAACAATTATACTTCCGTTTAATCCATATTTTCATTGATAAAGCTATACGACGGACGACGATGACTGTGGCGATTATAACGGCAATGATAACGATGATGAGGCGGGTGGTGTCACATGATGCGTCTCCCCTTCCCAACGATGGCATAGTCAGTCGACTATTGTTGATTCGTAATAAATAAAAAATTAGAAAATTCGGCGTTTTTAACTAGTAGCTCGCTCGGTAATAAAATTTGCCTCTAACAGTGTTCACCAGATGCTAATTTTGCAACCAAAAACAACGGTTATTGTCAGGGTCTATTTCAAGGGGGGGAAGTGGGGATACTTCCCCTGGGCCTCACCCTCCAGGGGGGCCTCGCACCGAGGTAACTTTATGCGAACAAACTGTATAACTCCATATTTTCTCTTCGAAAATGCTTCTCCGGCGTTCTAGCAGTTCAAACATTTTCTGATCATGGTGGCGGGGCGCCTCCCCCCCCCCCCCGAGGAGGCCTCACACGCCCCACTTCCCCGGGCCTCGCTTAGGTAGAAATAGGCCCTGGTTATTGTTGATAACAGCATTGTACATCTTTATTGCTAAAGTTGTTGTGGTTGCATTAATGAGATTCGTTTTCCCCAGAAACAAATCTGTTGTGCAGATATGCTAGTTTTGTTTTGCTTTAGGGCAAAAACATTTTCCCTCAAAAATCAGTTGTAAGTACAGTAGGCACTGTATGTTTGAAAAGGGCCTATTTTAAGGGGGGAAGTGGGGATACTTCCCCGGGGCCTCACCCTCCAGGAGGGCCTCGCGCCAAGGTAACATTTTTTTTGCTTTATGCGAACATACTGCCCCCCCGTCTCTCTCTCTCTCTCTCTCTCTCTCTCTCTCTCTCTCTCTCTCTCTCCCCCTCTCTCTCTCTCTCTCTCTCTCTCTCTCTTTCTCTCTCTCTCTCTCTCTCTCTCTCTCTCTCTCTGTCTCTCCCTCCCTCGCTCTCTCTCATTCTCTCTCTCTCTCTCTCTCTCTCTCTCTCTCTCTCTCTCTCTCTCTCTCTCTCTCTCTCTCTCTCTCTCTCTCTCTCTCTCTCTCTCTCTCTCTCTCTCTCTCTCTCGCCGCACGCGCGCCGTTTGCCAGTATTGACAAGTATTAAGGACTGGTCTTGAGAATAAAGTTTTTCTTTCAATTGTTCTTTCCTTTAACAACTGTATAACTCCATATTTTCTCTTCGAAAATGCTTCTCCGGCGTTCTAGGTGTTCAAAAATTTTCTGGGCGCCAACCATGGTAGCCCCCCCCCCCCCGATGGGGCCTCACACGCCCCACTTCCCCGGGCCTCGCCTAGGCTGAAACAGTTTGAATAGTTACTGGGTAGGGTATTTAAATCATGTGCCCCCGTGTAGGTAATTGCCTTTCTTCGGTTAACGTTATATCTGTGTGGGTAGATATCGCCGTGTTTTGTAGAGCTTTTGTTCGCTAGGCGTTTATATGTTTTTGCTATTGTGTTTTCAAATGCAGCTTGTGCATTTATCGTTGAAATCTATACATGTAGGCCGGTTATTGATCTATATTCATTCTCGAGCTTTCTAATGGGCAGTTTAAAATGTTAACGTAGACTGTTATGTCTTTTGACCACACCTTTTCGTGACCTTCGCTAACCTGTCTCCATGGGCAACTGTGTATTTAATTAAATTCACCGCTGTACGTATGGTTTAATGAGCACTTCGAAATAAGTGAAGTAATTCGAATTAATTATACCAGTTTTCTCATTACATGTATATTATCTTAACAATGCTAAATAACAAGCTAAAGTTCGCAATACTGCTCATTATTACTGTCTAAGCTGAAAAAACATGAATCAGTCTAATGGAGCCATCTGTTACTATTTTATATTACTAAATATTAGAAATTTCATATTATATGTTACAAGTCAAAGCAGATATTTACTTAGAACTAAGGGTGAGCATTCTCTACCAGAAAGCGAATTCGAATCGAATCGAATTTGTGACTTTCGAATTCGAATTGAACCGAACTTCAGCGTTTCGAATTCGAATTGAGATTGAAAGATTTTCGAACCACCAGTAAAAATTAGTCGTACAAAGATCATGCATATAACTCGATTTTGTTCTACAATAAAACGACTAGTAATTTGTTTAAAATTGTGCGCAGAAATCACAGCCAAATTATGCTAATTGCATTATGTTTCAATCGTTCCAATGACAAAGAACATTATGTGATTGAAGTGCTAAATTATTCGAATCAAAAAAAATTGGATTCAAAAAGTTTGAAAGACGTTAGTTAATCACATATTTGAGTGTTCTGTACTGAGCGAGACTTGTACTTTCATATTATTTAATAAACTTGCGTAGCCTCCTTTCCACCGCCCCTTGCACCATTACAGAGATTTATTTCCTCAAGAATTTATTATTATCGTTTAGTTTGTTTTCATTTGATATTATACGGCAGTATCTGCTGTGCACAATAGACTAATACTCAGGAAGTGCATTATCTTTGAAGAAATAATTTAATTTCTACAGCTTTTACACGCGAGTTATTCAAAAGAACCTGTTTGTTTGTCTGTAGGGGGTTTGTAGTAAACTAACTGATCTTGATAACCCCCGGAATCTTTTCTGAGTTGATATGATGACCCACAGCAAGTATTCGAGGAATTTAATCGTAGAGTGATTTTATGTCTTTGGGTATTGGGATGTTAGGGTATATATGATGTTGTTCACATTTGCATCTAATAATGATGTTGTTCAAATTTGCCACTAATAATAGTTAGCCCGTTTACAACTTTGTTGAGTATTGGACGGCCTGCAGTTGTTTGTCTCGTAGTTTTTCCGTAGACGTTAGTAGTTGTCTTTGCCGTTTTTCTTTCCATTTTGATCATCAACACTGAATTTTTAATATTTAAAATCCCCTTTGTGATTGATCAAATTTTTTGATCCTGTATGTCGCGATGTAGCAGTTACGAGGCGCAAAGGCAAGTACCTAAGTGGTACCGTACGTGCTTTGGGGATTTAAGTTAAGCAGTGGTGAGCTCAGTCAGTGAATGGATCATTGCGAAAAGTAGTTTTGGGCTGGATCACTGTAATCTCTATTATTATTAGTATTTAATAGACAATCTTCATTTCTTTTATTTGTAGTAGTTGATATAATTGTTCTTGTAATTTTGAAACACCCCTGTCAAACATTTGAAAGGAAAAATGCTGTTCTTTCAGAATGTTGTCTGCAGGCCCGGCTTTTGATGTAAATTTGTTATTTAGATCCTGAAGTTTATCCTGCATGCTTTGATGCCTTTGGATTAAAGTAGCACCATTTTTTCTTGCGTTAACACAATGAGTTTAAACTGAAGAAGAGGTATCACACGCAATTATCAACTCGAGTAAATATTATTGCAGTTCGGTTTCACGTCCGGGGCCTGTCCGGTCGACTGGCTGACTGGTTCGACAACTTGTAGTCCGGGTAGTCGCTTCAAAATAACATTATTTTTGCCCATGACACAGTTTTTGTTCTCGAATGTAGAAAGCGTTAAGCGCTGTTGTGGCTGTAAAACTCGTAGGTTTTGTTTCGGACAGTCTGACGCGAGAGTTTAGTGTTCGAGGTGTTGGTGGTGATAACGCGGAACCAGCATTGTGTTATGTTCGCTTGCTTGGACGTTTGTTTGCTAAAAAAAACTGAAAATGGGCGAGATTAAAAATGATTATCGAGAAATACTTTTTAATGAGTATTTATAGACGGTGTTCGACTGCACACTGGGTCCACTAGAATTTCTAGTTACATTAATGTGATCGTAGTGCTGTGCATTAAGGATTAAATTGCCTTTGAATTGAATTGAATCATGCTGTGTTACATGACGCGTACGTTGAGAAATCAACAAGAGAAGGTAACTTATTGTGTTTTGGTAAATTCGCATTAAATTCAATGGGGTACTGCTTAGAGTGTGCATTTAAGTTATTCCCAAGCAAGATAATCTAAACATTTTAAATGCTGTTCAATATACTTAAAAATTGTACTTGTAGCCTTGTAGACGAGAGTTGAGAAAAGCACTGATTAGGAAATTACCTGTAGTGTGACCAGTTTAGGGCAGGATTAAACAAGGTAGGTTCCATTTTTGGGGAGAGGGGGAATTTAAACTTCGTAGCGCTTGGAACGTATTTTTAAGTTTAACAGATTTCCCCTGTCATTCATTGATTATAATAATCGTTCTATGCAGTAAGTTTCGTTAATTGATTGTGACTTCGTTTTTGTCACTTTGATTTTAGCTTTGCTCTAAGCTATTTGCTGTGCATATTCCACTCTGTTTCCTAGTAATAACCATCCCACATGTGTAAGTAACGAATAAATCATGTGAATACCTGCATAACAGCGTATAACAAATTAGGTAGATTATTAGTAATTAATATTATTATATTTCGTATATATTAATTTCGCTGGTATATATATATATATAATCATATGTATATATAAGATTCGAGGCTACAGCTCGGACGACGGCACCATTCCCGGCGATCTATACATAAAACGAAAGGTCTCGATCTAGTGTCGTGCCATTGGGGGTTTATTTTTCGAATCGGGCCGACCGCGAAGAACGGGGGGGGGGCGAAAAACCTCCAAAAATGGCCATTTTTCGCCGTTTTTTGCGAAAGTTATACGCCTGAGATCTGGAGAACGGGAACGGGCCATGGGTGGTGCTGGGTATGGATAAATATTATTAATATTAATAACAGTATATATATATATTATTAATATTAGTAATAGTATATATGTATATTATTATATTATATATATATATATTATTTGTTTTGACCTATAAAGCCGCTCAGCACTGAAAATAAAAGATTACTGTACCCTCATATATGTGTAATTCAGAATAAAAAACAATACTAAAGTCGGTACAGTGCTTTCGGCATCATGTCGAGAACTTGCCTTTATTTTTTATTCTTCTGCTCAGATAAGAAGAGAGAGACGTTGTACTAAATCTACCTAAAAGACGAATATAATATATATATATATATATATATATAATTAGATATATGTATATGTATATTTATAATTATTAGGTTATTATAAATTTGCACGAAAGTTACACATTTGCAAAGCGCCACAATAATTGCGATGGTTTTGTCAATGTTCTAGCGTAAAATGAAGACTATATTGCGCCGTTTGATTTCTGACTATCATTATTGGTACATTCTTAGTTTTTCTGCATTTATAATTTTCCGTAAAATTATAGAAACTGCATCTTTTTAAGGAACTGACTTCTCTGACGCGTTTTCAAAGATGTGACTGATACCACCTAATAGGAATTCGTTTTTTTTCAGTCTGCAGATCACTGGGTTCATGTGCATAACCTCAAAACAACAAAAGATGAGGGAATTCTTGATCCGGACGACCTTCTCAGCGACGTGGTGGATGACAGAGAGCAGGTAAGAGAAGGATCTCTCACTTTTTCACAAATAATTTGCACTCCAATGTCATTCAACCCTCTCAATGTGGCCTTAACTTACAATTCTATAAACCCTGTGTATTTGAGTATTTACTCACGGGAAAGCTTACAGAACGCCTTCATTTAACCAGGTTTTAAGTTGTTCATTTTTTGCTGGTATCGTTCTGTTACGTTGCATTATTCTAAATATATTTTAAGAAGTTTGAATTTATGTGTCACGTTTTTTTGTATGTGTCCTATTTAACTTTGTAATAAGTTTGCAAATATCTTTTCAAGTTCCTTATGGCCAGTTTTTTTAACCTTTTTAAGATTTTTCAGTTGCACCTTAAAAACATTCCTGACAATCAACAATAGAAATTATTATTAGAAATTTTATTTTGGAAATTTACACACATACAACAATGCAGTACTACTGTATGCGTTGTAATTGCTGTAAATGCATGCACAAAGAAAAATTTAAAAGCAATAGGTAGCATTATTGCAATTGCTAAATTATAGTAAGTCAGTAAAAACACAGAAAAATGTAGTAGAAATGACACAATATGACGTATAGGAAATGAACCAATATTTTTCTGTATACTACTTAAGGGTAGTGCTACCTCTTTCTCCACAGTTCTCACCACACCCCCAATTCTTGTACAATATTATAATAAAGCATAACGACACCAGTGTGTTTGTCTTATACATGTATTATAGTGTACTAATTAAGTGTAGCTAATTACCTGTCTATAGCTTGGGTTGATTGAATTTGAAATTCAATTTATGACCCACATTGTACGTCCTGCGTTCACAGGAGCAATCAAATTTCTACTAATCTTGGCAACATTTTCCTAAACCCCAAATACTTCTCTTTTTACGTATACCTCTACTTAGCTTGATAATCTTCGCAACCGTAATTCTGGTCTAGCTGCAAATGCTTCTTTGAAAGATTCTGTTGCCACTCGCTAGCTTTTACCTTTCGTTTAGGTGCACTTAAGCAATTACACATAAATTACATTATTTTACATTACACATTAAAAACGAAATAATTACATAATACTTCCAGAATTTGTCCCCCCCCCCCAAGATTTAGCGCTTTAGGCGAAAAAATGCGCTAAACGAAACTAGACTATTTCACTAATTCATTTGCAATTTCAATTGACAATAATAAAATCTCGAACCAGACCAGTATTTCTCCCACTGTCTAATGTAAAGTTGAGCATTTTTCATAACAGTGTTAGACGAAGCTGTAACTAAATGTCCCGAACGTACCTGCGTTAATTAAGCTCTGCGGATGTGTGAAGTAACTTGCACGCTGATTGGGCAGTCAACGGAAATGATTGACATTATGTTAGACGTCAATTGCCTAGTAGTAGAGCCGGCCCTGAGTCTATCTGCATATGCTGTCGTTGCTGCTTGTGTTTTAAGCTAAAATCTAAATATGTGATGTGAATATGTAACTGCTTGTGGCGGCGTATTATCACAAAGAATGTAAACTAAATAAAGGAGCTTACTTAGCAATCAGCTAAATCCAACACACACAATAAATACAGTTACATCTATTATCATTATGACGTCACCATGCAGTTTGCAATAAGATGTCTATCAATTATGGTTCTCTTTGCGAGGGAAAATCTTGATAATGGAGATTACCATCTAAAACCTGTAAATTGTATTATTCGGTTTAATAAGATAGTTTCTTACACCTAGATGTGAGTTCCTAATAATTACGTAACTAGTTAGATGAGCCCGAATACGTTTTGGATATTGAATGCTAGCGATTACGATTGAAACTCACATTTATTATATGATAAACAGGCGTCTTGTTGAATTATCATTGCTGAGAATTTCGTCAATAGCTGATCTGTGATGTGTAACTTCAACAATTCTTTAATGAGTGTCCTCCAGGCATAGAGAATAACCTCAGCTTACCTCACACATGTTTGCTCGTTTTTAGCACATTCTTCTACGCAATTTGCTTTGAGGGTAAATACGGCGTAAGCTGTGTAAATTATTGCGACTTAAGCTAAATGAGTTTAATGACTCGTTATGTTCACTCCGGTTACCTTTTCTAATTTATCGGGTGTTTCTTGTGTTTGGGAAGGTGCTCGGTGCTCACCTAATGAGCTGTGCTTTTTGAGGGGACATTTTTCGTAGTGTCATGGTACAGTAGGTTAATTATTAGGTGGGGAATGGGCGTTTAATTAAAATCAACAACTCCGGCTGTGTATCTGTCTTTTGGAGAGACGTGGGTTACTAGTTGATTTTTCAATCTGAAATGGCCCGCAAGTCTTGGAACAAATACATGTGCTGTTAGAGAGAATGCTAGGAGACAATTAAATGACCACCATGTCCACGCAATATGCATTTGTGTTACGGGGCTTATTAGTGACCTCAGGTGACTGTAATCGATTACTGAAGTGTGTTTTTCAACGAGGTAATGACCTTTGACACTGACCTCAAAATTCAAATAGCTTTGATAAGCTACTATCCCAAAATCATAGGTGATGCCGTTCCTAGTGTAACTTTTACTCATTGACAAAGTATCAGGTTAAAATCTGCTAAAGGCCATGGCGTAGATAAGATTCTTTCATTAACCTTGAATCGGAACTTGTTGCGCCTGTTTCGTACCTAGATGATGCCTTTCTAATTTTAGTGTGAGTAGAGTAAGTTTTAGAGTTAGAGTTAGTAGTTTCTAGGTGTTTATGTAATTCCGGGGAGTTTAATAAACTCGTTTTAGAACTCGTACATTTCTACGTTTTGAAATTCATCTTCAGTCGTTCAGGCTGTTGAATGAGTAGTTGTCTGAGCGTGTCAGGCTGCTTGAATGCAATGAATAATTGTAAAAGATTGATGTAATTCATTGTGTAAGAGTGTTAGTAGTATACAAACTAACGTTCACCATAGTTTCGCGGAACTAAAATTTGTGATCACAGATTTTCTCTGCAAAATGCGGAGTTTTCCATTTACTAAAAAAATTAACGTAAGTTTTTTGTGATTTCTGATGCAAATTTGTCTTAAAATTGGAAAATGGTGGAGTTTGAGGTCATTTACCAACCATGTAAACTGACTAAAGTGGAGGTGGACCACCAGCAGTTTTGCACCCCTTCAAAGCAATCACACCTCCACGTCTACATACATAATCAAATCTCGTCTCAGGTGTTCTGGTCATACGTTTCGGTTCACACGGTACATGAAAGTCAATCGTACAATTTAGATGCCTCTTGGCGAAAGTTTGTCTGAGGTTCGCTAATATTTACCAGTAATTTTTGACACCATGACCCTTTTGTACCGCCTGGCCGATGAATTGTAATTCCACAACACCGACACTGCCGTTTTCTCTCTTGCTGCTCGCAAAAAACGCACACACACACACGCGGAATTGTTTGCATTCGAAGATTGCTACCCGGGATTACCGTTATTTTAGTGGCTTAATTATAATATATGAATATAACTCATCAGCCAAGTTGTTTGCTGTTCCGCCATGTAAAGAATCTTTCCTTTGTTCGTATTCAGCTGACCCCAAAGTGCACGCGAAAACTTTAACTCGCAATTTTTATCATTACACCGTACCTTGATCGTGATTTGCTCGCAATGATGTTGTGATTGCATGTTTTTTGTTGAAGTGCTGTTTCTTTTGTTATATCATTAATCTTCCGCTACCTGTATTGTCGTAAAATTGCTTTGTGGTTTGCCAGTAGAAGGTGTAACTGCATGAATTTTGCTGCAAATCTGAGAACTACTCAGAAAAGTACAAGAAGTTGGAACAAGTTAGAATTTAAAATATCTGTAAAATTTTTAAGTTAAACGCTTGTGAATGAGTAAATAAAGAAGTTTATAACGCGTCTTATGTGTTGATAAAATGAAATACGTTTAGTTGGCTATACTGCTGACAACATCCTGTGACCACTGATGTAAGTGTCTAGGAGTTTTAGTACACAATCAGTGTCAGTCATCGAATGAAAAGTAAGTTCGCTGAATGTGGGGGTAAATGAAAAAATGAAGATAAATTTATGAACATTGAACACTTGAGCGTGCCACAGTTTTGAATTTGGTTTGTAGTTAGCACGAATTTCGCTTTCATCACCTTGCAACGCGATGCTGATCTGCCACTTAACCCCTTATAAACGCTGTTGAATGTGTTGAATTATTTTGAAAGATCTTAGCCGTACTGGAACTTTCAATGTTACCTCACAAAAGGAGCCTCAGTCACGCTCAGAGATTCAAATGTGTATATGTGTCTTTCCTCGCTTGAGTGTAACCAGAGGGAGTATGGCAGGTGAAACTGCTCTTCCATCCATTTACTAACCAAGCTTTGCACGCCCTTTGTGGACAAGCAGACACTGTAGACACATAGATTTCCTGGCTTCGTATCCTTGCTTAATAATATGGATACTGTGATATTCATATTGTACGGATAATATGGATATGATTGTGAGTATTCGTGATTTAGCAGTTTCATGAAACCGATTCACCCATTGAGTAGTTACAACCAGGATTTGCCTGAAAACCTTAATATAGTTGGTTTAGGAACTAATGATCTGTTGAAGTTGTTATTATTCGGTAAAGATGAATTTAACTATGTTGCTAACTGTAAAATATTCCAATGCATTTATGACTTTATATTACGTACTAAACGCTTCTAGTAGTTTCTACCTGATATAAAATGCATCAGTCTTAAATATTCGTACATTAATATTTTCTAACCGTCATTTTCTACTAATGTCTAATGTAATCTTGTAGTAAAACTTGTCAGCTTGTGCAGGTATAGTCAATTCTTACTGTAAATGTTACTAATGTCTAATGTTATCTTGTAGTAAAACTTGTCAGCTTGTGTAGCTATAGTCTATTCTTACTGTAAATAGTGATTAAAGTCTGTTGTGGTGAGGATCCTGAATCATGTCTGACTGTCTGATCCAATCCTATAATAAATTATGTTTAAACTAAACTAACCAGCATTTTAATAATAAAAGATACAAACTATAGAATTTGCATATATTGCAAACTGTAGAACGCAAGTTCTTATAAAGAAACCCCAAATATGTCTAGCTCTCCGTTGATTTTTACTGCAATGCAAAAAAAATTAATGAACTAATCTTGTTCTTATTGTTGTTCTGACGATTGCTAGAGTGATTGTTTGTTTTGCAGCAAATAAAAAACAATCTTATACTCTCTGTGTTGTTAAAAACTATACTTTTTACTTGTTTAGATACTGGCACTGTTTGACGAACAGCACCATGCTCACAATGGCGGGGACGGCACTAGCGGAAGCTCGGTCGGAACCGAGAGTCCGGAACTCTTTCACGGCAACGGCAACCTAAATCGAGACTTGACGGAGTTTGCCGAAAACGATGTCGAGGTTACTGCCGATTCTCAAGTTCCTCCAGGTATTTGTTGTAAATGACAGTGTTACACGGACCATATAAAATTTTGAAGTAGACTTTACATTGTAGAATGAGGACAGCATCTTCTTTCCAACTCTTGAAGTAGGATAACATATTTATGATTAAATTACAGCTAGCATGCTGTAATTACCTGGCACCAACGGCATTTAAGATAGACTAGTTTCGATATGATTTGACATAAATGATAGCCTGATATTTATTAAAAAAAATTAATCTCAGAAAGCATAAAGCCCTTCAGTTGAAGGTTTTATGGAGATTAGATCTGTCGCTTATTGGAGGGTGCAATTCTGGTATCCCTTCTCATGCAATGTTAGTTTGGAAATGGTAATCACCGAATGTAGTTTCTGTTTTGAACCAAATCCGAAAACTTACCGAGGTTCTCAAAAAAGATGAAGGTTTCTTTTCGGTTAAGTCATATCGATGAGCTTGTTTTATGGCATATCATTATAATTGGGGGCGTTTTTAGAGCTTTGTTGAAATTTTCTTTCCAAATCTCGCCTGTCATCGTTTTTCTTAGCGAATTGTTGTTACAAAAGTAGCTGCGTTCAGTTCTAGGCTATTATTTCCACTACAGCTGTTTTGCCGCAAACTTTCTTTTTCGTACATATTGTGTTGTTAAGACTTTAAAATTGAATCCTCACTGCAAACAATTTTGTTGGTTGGCATCCTTCTGTCTCAGAAGACAATGGAGTGTGCGCCAAGAGAGTCAGTTATTGATCACAATGATGGAGCTGCAGCGTCGACTGAGGCTGAGCAGTGCGATCCCTGAACGTCTCCAGGGCGCACGCCTGGGCAAGATGTATGGAGATCTTGAGTTGCCCAGACAACAGGAACCCCCTCTGTTCCTTGCTGGTGTAGTCCAAAGGAAAGCGGAGCGATACGTTTGGCACCAGGTTGGCTGCAGGAGCTGCCGGAGTCAGTGAGCATGCTGCACTGGTCCGCCTTCAGGGCTCCACTCCTGATTTGGAAGGTTTACTCCTCTACACATGGCTGTTGGGTCACTTGACCTCCTCTGCCCTCTAGCCGTTAGCTGCTTGTGCAGCTCCTCGGCCTAGTGTCGAAATACAGTGTGGGCATCCCCAGCAAGCCTACAACACCTGGTATTCCTAGGCGGTCACCCATCCAATTACTAACCAGGCTCTACGTTGCTTAACTTCGGTGATCAGACGAGAGCCGGTGTTTTCAACGTGATTTGGCTGTAGTCGCAAACAATGTACTGGCAACTTTATGAGCAAAAGGCGGCATAGTTGTTTTTTTTCCTATCAATCTTATGACTGACTGTTGTTGATAGCTGCTTTTATTACCGTGTAATAATACTGACAAGTATCCTTGTATTTCGACCGTGGGTGTAGTCGTATCTTCGTTATCATGGCTTACTGCTTTGATTCGCTTCACTTCAATTTGAAGTCGCTCGTAACACGGCGTTAAACTTTCTCATTAAACTTAAATTGTTTGTTTAGCTCTGTATGCTTTTGTGGTTTGGTAAGCAACATTAATATGTGTTGTGTTTGGCATTCATGCAATAGGCATGACCCTGTCCGAGGGGAGGTATCTGTGCGTTGTTGTCACAGCCAATCTTGTGTTCACGATGTATGTGTGTCTTACTGCACCTTGGGCAATAAAAGTTTCATACTTACTTGATTTTGTGGTGTGCCAGCTGATGTGAGTAATTTTCTCATATCAAGCGCTGGTTTGTTTCACGTGGATAAATTACAGGAAGAGCCTGAAATGAACTTTTATGCAGATGCGCTGAGCGAATTTTGGATACGTGGTTGGTGGTTTTGACTGTGCCACTTCTGTTTAAGCTTTTCAAGGTAAAAAACGTAACTTACAAGTGTCCTGTTTCGATTTTTTTATTTAATAAATGTAAAAAGAAAATAGCCAGTGCTTTCAAGACTTTTCCTATTGGCCATATAAGGATAGGATGGTAAGATAATGATGTTTACATCTGTTACTAAAAAATCCCCACAAATGAAAAGGCAGGACGTTTGAAACTGCTGTTGGGGTTTACTATCAGGTAGAAAAGAAATCACGTAAAGACACTTAAACAAATTTTTGTTTTTTCATATTATTTAAACATAAAATATCAAACTTATAAAGGTACATAATCGCGTAATTAAAATTACGTTGGTACAACAATTGAAATACCGTCCATATCAGCACAATAGGTAAAAAGTATCACTGGCTCCCCCTTTTCACCTGCTGCAATGGCGGTTTACAACATAGTGCCTTTAAACTATTTTAACTATGGGATTTTTCAGTAACTATCATTATTCTTGTCATTAAAAATTTTAATTTCCGTTTCTATCTACATTTTTCGGTGTTTAGTGTTGAGTTGGCAGTTTCTGCGATGACTGACCATCTTGAAAAATAGGTCTTGGATTTTCGTGTGTTTGCTGAAAACGTTTGAATTGTTTATCTTTCACCGGTCTCACGTTTCCTTGTTTTGTAGTGTCTGGGCTGTTAGCACAAACACTAAACAGTTTTTGTTTATTCGTTCAAGTATGTTTTATTTCGTGTTTTCCCTTACTGCGTAACAGTATCTGTGCCTGTTTATTCGCAACTGGAACGCGTTAATTTTGTTAAAGCAAAATGCACGTTTACAGGACCATTGCCAGCTGCATGCGGAAAATTAATTTTTTTTTCTTCCTTTGGCTCTAAGGCCCTCATAACATTAATTTTAAATACGTAATGGTTAAATTATTATTTAAAGATAGTCACGTGTGTTTAAATACGTAATGGTTGAATTATTATTTAAAGATAGTCACGTGTGTTTAAATACGTAATGGTTAAATTATTATTTAAAGATAGTCACGTGTCTCTTCTTTTATTATAAACTAACACATTCTTATAATAATTCAATTTTTATTCGTCTTAAATGCAAAATCTGATAATTTTTAATTATCTGGTACATGCGCATTAACTAATTAATTATATTAGTAACAATTCTGAGAGGGTGGCTGACCTCGATGACTTATAGTTCTTTTGCCACCCTTTCACCACTAATCAATAATTACTTTTGCACTTTGTAATATTATTATATGTTGTACAGATTTATAAATCTCTTAGTTATGTATTTTGCTATTTTAAAAATGGTGATAAACTAATAAACTTACTTACTTGCTTGCTTGCTTACTTGGCAGACTCGTCAGTGGCCACCATTGCTCCACTTCTCAGTCAGTTATTATCGTGCACTTTTTTCTCTAAATTACTATTATGTTATTTTGGATACTGCTGCCGATCTTTACATCGGCTTTGAGGGCTGTTGCTGATAATGAATGAGGTACCAGTACTGCCACATCTATCAACTTTAAGCAAGCCCTCCCACTTTTGATCTGAATCCCAGCTTCAGTGCATCAAAAGCAAAAATTTGTAGTTGTCGTAGGTCTAGTCGAGATGATTCATCTGTGATCAATTTATTTATTTAATCTGAGATGACAGTTTAATAAAGTATCAGTTGATATCATTTGTCAGCCCATTAATTACGCATGTTTTAAATCTGTTAATTGATGAACTTTCAAATTCTTCAAATTTGCAATGATTTAGTGATTTGCATTTAATTATGTTAATGAAACGTGTACGCCTCAAGTTCATTTCGTGATGTTTTTCATATACGCGCTTTTTCTGCTCAAGTCGTGTGGTTCTTTATATGAGCAACTGCTTTTTGTGATTTGCTGGGCAAGATTACCTTCCAAATTTGAGAAGCCAAAGCACCTCTACTAATTTTGATTCTTTCATTTGTTATTAATTTTGGCACTGCAAGCTGCTAGTCGGTGTCCGCTGGCAAGCCTTACATCAATTCAATTCAATTTATTTTCTCAATAGCAGTCAAAATTCGACAATTATTTTTACATTTCATTGCAGCTGAGAAGGAGCAGCGAAAGACCTAGTGGTCACTTGGGCAGCTGCCTCTTATTAAAAATACAAGTTTACTTACAGGCTCATGACATTTTTTAGGTGTTTGTGTATATATAAAAGGCAAAAGCAACAAAAATCAACGCAACGCAGAAATGTAATTCAAAGCATAACAAGGCATAACATCCAGCAAAAAATTTATGAAATTCAACGTAGAGCAAAAAATAATATCAAACAAAAGCAACAAAAATCTACTCAAAGCAAAAATGCAATTCCACTCAGAATAAAAGGAAGTTTTCACAAGCAATGCAAAACGGTATTTAACTTATAGCAGAAAATTATATCAAACAAAATGAAACTCAAAGCGAAAATTTTATCAAGCAAACGCAACTCAACTGAATGTAAAAGAATTTATCACAAGCAAAGCAAAACAGAATTCAACCAAAGGCAAAAATTATATCACACAAAAGCAACAAAATCAAACTCCAGAGCAAAAACAAAATTCACTTTAAGGCAAAACATATATCAAGCAATAGTAACAAAAATAGTGCAAGGTGAAACTAAAAACTCAAAAATCGAAACAAGGCTAGAACAAAATATGTAATTTATACTAATTTATACTTTACTAATACTAATACTTATACTATACTAATAATTTATAATATATAATATATGCATCGATGGTTGCTGAAAGACTGGAATTTTGCTCATTTTTACAATAAGCTTCTATGATGAAATACTGAATCTGGAAAGGTGTCTTTCCCTGGGCGACCCTTCCATTTAATAACCGGGATGAGTTTTGCCTAACTTTGGTTGCTAAGCGCACGCACTGTCATCAGCAGGATCACGATAAACTTAGCATTTATATACGAATTACATTAATGTAAGATTACTTACGCATGTAGAAGCTACAACATATACTATTTGTACATACAGTAAAACATGTATGAACATTGTACGCAAATATTAGATATGTAATAAATCGTAATGCAGTTGTGTTAGCTTGTTTAGTAAGAAATTGTAACTGTGAAGAATTTTGTGTACATAGTGTAAGATTTATTTAACATTTTTGTACTTACGTGCCCTGCAAATAGAGGGCTTATTGTACCATTTTCAATAAAGATTTTTAATAATAATAATAATAGCTATTCCTTTGTCTAAAGTTAGTAATAACACTTGATGATGTGCCATATTATTGTCTAGCATAATGCTATTGGGGGCCAGTCGTATGCAAAAGTTTCGAAAATCACTTTCTCCTCTTTAGTGTTAAGTCAGCGATTTCCTCACTTAGTGTCCTCTGATCCATCGTACAAGTT
Source organism: Tubiluchus corallicola (assembly GCA_030141605.1). Taxonomy (NCBI): domain Eukaryota; kingdom Metazoa; phylum Priapulida; class Priapulimorpha; order Priapulimorphida; family Tubiluchidae; genus Tubiluchus; species Tubiluchus corallicola. Next base: position 27,787 of record JAQGDQ010000694.1, on the reverse strand, counting down.
TCTAGCTGTAAATAATGTTCTAGTTTTTCATATTCTAAATGCTGGTGGGAGACTGCAGAAGTTTGGACCGAATTTCATATCTCTTGAAAATGAAAAGCTTTTATCTAACCTTGCATAACGTTAGTAATAGTTTGCAGTTACCAAAATTTTTTTGGATGATCAGTTTGTGAGGTCTTGCTAAAGGCCACTGTTATATTGTCTAGTTCGTTTGACTTTTTTATTTTTTGGGGTCATCGCAAAGACCAGTTTTGCTTCAACTGTGTAGTATAGTTTGGCAATATAGACAGTGGGGATGATGATAAGAGTGATACTGACAATGATGATGATGATGATGATGATGATGGCAGCGGCGGCAGTGGTGGTAATGATGATGACGATAATATTAATGGTAAATAAAATGCTATTTGATATGCTCATGGCATAATTGTGGCAGTGAAGACTATGGCGATGATAGTAAGGGTGATACTGAGGACAGTGACATGATGATGATGACAACGACCACGATGACGGTCATGATGGCAACATAGCATAACGATTATGATATAATTGTGAACAATGGTAATGACAATGATGCTGAGACTGACAATACTAGTTGCACATGTTAATGTCATTTACCCTATAAACAATTTTGGTTTTGTTTCTAATAGGTTTATCCATGCTACTAGTGAGAAGGGGCAGTGAACCAGCATTAAACAACCTCACTAACTCAGCAGAGGTGCCCGAGAAAGGGAAGGATGACCTGTACATGGGCAACAAGCGCTGGTCTACAGCTGTGGGACAGTCTACCAACTGTGAAACGGTAACCATAATTTATGTTGTGCTTGTCGGGTTTAAAAGTCGGGTTTAATAACACTGAATTCACACTAATTAAGTTTTCGGAATTTATAATTTGTAAAGTTTACCATGCATTTTATTATAATTAGGCAGTTGATTCTCTCGGTTGGCCTACAAACCAATGTTTTGTTGAAGCATTATTACTTTCTATAATACAAAGTTCTATTTTCTGCGCGAAGAGCTTGTTTTATCTAGAATCGAATCCAGTTTTATCTAATAGCATTAAGTGAAGATTGTAGCTTCAAACGTTTGGAGAAATAAAGACTATATATTGAAATATTGAAGAAATAAAGACTATATATTGAAACATTGAAGAAAAAAGACTATATGTTGAAATATTGAAGAAATAGACTATATGTTGAAATATTGAAGAAATAAAGACTGTATATTGAAATATTGAAGAAAAAAGACTATATATTGAAATATTGAAGAAAAAAGACTATATATTGAAATATTGAAGAAATAAAGACTATATATTGAAATATTGAAGAAATAAAGACTATATATTGAAATATTGAAGAAATAAAGACTATATATTGAAATATTGAAGAAATAAAGACTATATATTGAAATATTGAAGAAATAAAGACTATATATTGAAATATTGAAGAAATAAAGACTATATATTGAAATATTGAAGAAAAAAGACTATATATTGAAATATTGAAGAAAAAAGACTATATATTGAAATATTGAAGAAATAAAGACTATATATTGAAATATTGAAGAAATAAAGACTATATATTGAAATATTGAAGAAATAAAGACTATATATTGAAATATTGAAGAAATAAAGACTATATATTGAAATATTGAAGAAATAAAGACTATATATTGAAATATTGAAGAAATAAAGACTATATATTGAAATATTGAAGAAATAAAGACTATATATTGAAATATTGAAGAAATAAAGACTATATATTGAAATATTGAAGAAATAAAGACTATATATTGAAATATTGAAGAAATAAAGACTATATATTGAAATATTGAAGAAATAAAGACTATATATTGAAATATTGAAGAAATAAAGACTATATATTGAAATATTGAAGAAATAAAGACTATATATTGAAATATTGAATTCTGCTACTAATGCAACACCAAAACTTGTCACAAAGTAACCTTTAAATCTGCATTAGTTGATCTGAGTGACTCACTTTCTAAATGATATTTGATTGTTATTTGCTAAGTATTCATAACAGCTTAGCTTATTTTTTGTGTAGTTTTGTGTAGTTTTGTTAGTTAATTTTAGTTAGTTGTGGTTTGGTGGTTGAAAATTAGTCCAGTGCTATTACAGTGACTAAGTTTACTATCATAAAAATATATATCGTAATATCATAAATGAGTAGTGAGCAGTCGGGCTTTGCAATATCCATTTTATCTCCGGAAGCGTATCATGTTTATGTTTCAATAGCAAGTTTTGTTGAATAGTTAGGTAGTGTGCATTTCAGAAAACCCATTGTCTGGTCACTCCAGCGGGTGGCAGCATATTCTGTTTCTTAGTTTTGCTTAATAGGTAAAGTTTCACTAGAGATGATAATTTGTGAGCTGTGTGATAGAATACTTATTATGACTTTATCACAAAAATGTAGCAAACTGCACACTTGCACCAGTTAAGTGAGAAATTTACACAAGACTCGTGTGACCTTCACAGGCGCACATAAAGTAAATTTTTGCCAAGGGCAACATTGTTTTTGAAGATGTTGGAGCCACTTGTTGGTTTTTGGAATGAAAAGCTGTACGTGTGTCTGTTAATTTCTACAGGGTTCCGCCAACGATGTAACAAATAATGTAGTGAGGACAGACGGTTTCGGCAGTGATAATAACAGGCTCATAACGGTGATAAAAAACAGCTGTCCATCTGAAGAAAACAACAACAAAATTGAACTGAATGATCCCTTCAAACGTCCATTTGAAAAACATCCGGACAACGGCGTTCCGTCCAAGCGTCCACTGGACAAGAATGTGGAGAACAAGTTGAAAACGGAGTTACTGAGGAGCGTGGGGGAGGGCACGAGTGCGTTTTCCCGTTTCGGGCGGGACGGCTCCTCTCGGCAGTCAGTTCTCGGAAATCATCCGGCTATGGATGTTTGGGCTGATGCTGCAAAGAGGCAAGAGGAAAGATTGTTTGCTCAGGTAAGCAGAACCTAATCATCGTATATTTTTTTTAATTATTAAGAATGTAAAACTTTTGCTTGAATTATTGCTTTCTGTGTAAGGGGAAGTAGATTGATTACTTGGCTGCCTTCTGGGCAACATATTATAAATAACAATTTTGACGAAGAACTCTTGAATGTGAAAACATTTATTTTTGTTGATTTTGTCTTTTGCTTGTTGTGCTACTGAATTTTATTTAATTATGCAAAAATGGTAATTCAAAAAAAGACGTTTTCGATTTTATAATGACGATTTTTGACTTTCGTTTTTGCTGCGTACCTTCCTTTGCATGTAGCTTTATTGCTAAAACTGTAAAACTAATTTTTCAAACTGTAGATGGCAGCATGTTAAATCATTTTGCTACTTTCTCCACTTCTCTAAATTTTCTTTTTGATCATGTTAGCCAAATTAAAGTAGCAACCATTAGGTATCAACTTAGAACTTGTACAATTTCTTGCTTTCTACTCGAAACAGTTGAAAAGTCTTTTTTGATTCGTTTGACAAAAGATAAGCAAACGATGAAACTTGACGGGCACTTTTCAAAACAATTATTTTCAGAATGCATTTTGATATTCTTACAAGAGTTAGACTTATATTTGCACGAAATCATTGCTTTTTTATAATAATAAAAAATTGATCTCTAATGCATTATTTGAATCTGTACATCAGCTTTTCTATGTGTATAAGCAACATGAATTATTTAAAAAATTCGTCACTATAATTAATATTTAACTAACAATTTATCATTTATTTAGTTAGCAAAAATTCTGAGTTTTAGCTGACTTAGCTGATTTTTTCCTTAAGCTAAAAAGTTGGTTAACCTCGGCGCAATATACACAATAAACGTTACTTAACGCAGGTCTGATAAACGGGTGCATTGAAAACAACATAAACCGATTTTATCTATTCGAAACCCGCATAACGCATACGCATTCCGCATGCTTCATGAACGCTACTACCTGTGAACCAAAGGCTATACTCTACCTGTGAATGAAAGGCTGTACTCTACCTGTGAATGAAAGGCTATACTCTACCTGTGAACGAAAGGCTATACTCTACCTGTGAATGAAAGGCTATACTCTACCTGTGAACAAATGAAAGGCTGTACTCTACCTGGAATGAAAGGCTATACTCTACCTGTGAATGAAAGGCTATACTCTACCTGTGAATGAAAGGCTATACTCTACCTGTGAATGAAAGGCTATACTCTACCTGTGAATGAAAGGCTATACTCTACCTGTGAATGAAAGGCTATACTCTACCTGTGAACGAAAGGCTATACTCTACCTGTGAACGAAAGGCTATACTCTACCTGTGAATGAAAGGCTATACTCTACCTGTGAATGAAAGGCTATACTCTACCTGTGAATGAAAGGCTATACTCTACCTGTGAACGAAAGGCTATACTCTACCTGTGAACGAAAGGCTATACTCTACCTGTGAATGAAAGGCTATACTCTACCTGTGAATGAAAGGCTATACTCTACCTGTGAATGAAAGGCTATACTCTACCTGTGAATGAAAGGCTATACTCTACCTGTGAACGAAAGGCTATACTCTACCTGTGAATGAAAGGCTATACTCTACCTGTGAATGAAAGGCTATACTCTACCTGTGAATGAAAGGCTATACTCTACCTGTGAATGAAAGGCTATACTCTACCTGTGAACGAAAGTGCTATCCGCTAGCGATGGGTTTCTGGTCACAGTTCAGTGCCTAAAAATCTGTTGATTATTAGGATGAAATTATCGTTTGATTTAAACGTCATTTTGTTTCATCGAGAGAGTTTCGGGCGCAGAAGCTCAATAAACTGAAATATCGTTTTTTCATGTTCCAGCAGCAAACAGACAGAAAAGAGCCAGTGGGAGGAAGTCATAGTGATCCCGATGAACATGGGAAAGATGAGGAGGAACAGAGTAGAGAGAAAACAGACCTGGCAATAGACGAAGCAATGGAAAGTCTATTAGATACTAATTACATTGTAATGAAGAATGAGAAAGGTCCACTGGGTATTCACGTCGTTCCGTATTACGATAAGGAAGGGAGGTTAGTAACTTGGTGAATTGTTAGTAACCATAGTAACAACAAATGTCCACCGTGATATATCTAGACTGTTTTACTCTTGTTGTCTCTCTCCAAATTGCAGTTCTGTGGCTGTGAAATACCGGTTCCTAAACTCTATAGTTCTGTAGTTAGTCAGGCATTTGTTTGCTTGAAATAACTGCATAACTCGTGTGCAATTTTCAGGCGCATGATTTTGCCAATGATGTTATTACGAGCATTAGGCATGTTGCTTGCCGTTTGCTTTAACTGAACGCTTCACTGATTCGTGCCTTACTGTAACTTGTTGTTTTGTTTAAATTAGGTATCATTAGACGCAAAATTTTGCTGAAAAGACAAGTTTGATCAAACGAGTGTATGAAATTTCATCTAAGCCGTTGCATAAATGTCGGCTTTATATTTGCACTTGACTTGTTGCACTAAAATTTCAGGGCGACATTCCTGGAAGTAACAGACTGTCTAGCTGCTTTGCTATCAACCGAATCAATTTAAAATTATTTCTTTCATTTATGCGGCCAGTTCTAAAATAGATGGAGAATCTAGAATAGATTGATTTTCACAGAATCACTATTTATATTGCATCTTTTAAAAACAAATGATCTAGCAATTACTACCTATGTACAATATATCATTACTTTTGCAGAAAGCTGTAGGAATCTGCTAACTTGCTATTGCAAAAGGCAAGTGTAAAGGCCATAGACATAGACATTTTTATCTCCTCATTTACACTAGAATACAAGTAGACTATTATTGTTATAGTTATTAATTAAAAATGATAAATTATGCATAAAGGAAAGAGTTAGGTGGGTGAGGAGAAAGGGTAGCGAAACACGAATTGGCCATCAAGTCAGCTACCCTTCTACATAAGCCAGATAGTAAGTTACAGTATTAACTTAGATCTGCTCTTAGTACAGTTTTGACAAAAACATAAAACTTTTTGCTTGGCTGAGAGAAAAGATGCTAGTAGTCAGTGCACATGATTCATTAGTTTGGTATGATTGGTACTCTCAAGTAATATGATAACATTAACGAAAAACAAAAATGTTTAGTAATTTGTATAAAGCTAAGAGTAAAGATCAGTAATATCTGGTTATATTATGATTAAATACACACTGGAATTAATTTAGGATGTTGGAACGGTAGTTGTGATGCACCAAATTGCAAACAATAGTGTAGCGTTACTGGTAAACGTGTAAAACTCCAGCTCTATATAGAACTACTGAGTTGTGTTCACCGGCAATAGTAATATTTAGCAGTATTTAGTAAATCAAAATGAATCAGTTTCTGATGCCTGGCTGCATGTAAGTGTACTTCTTATGTTGCTGCTTTTAAAAGTTTCTGATGTGGATATCCTGCAAAACTGGTTTATATAAATGTGAATTACTAAGCTCAGTGTGCTGATTTGTTTATTGCGTTATTTCAGGGAGATGGGTCTCTATTTACAAGGTATAGAACCAGGTGGCAAAGTTGATCGTGATGGAAGACTGCACGTTCGTGACACAGTCATTGAAATCAATGATAGTCGGCTACACGGCTTGAGCTTCCAAGAGTAAGTTTTTAATTGCGGGCTGCGGTTTGCATTTCCTTCTCTTTCCTCTGTTTTTCCTCCTCTTTTCATCAGACATTTCCGTTTGCTTAACCCTTTCATACCCGTTTTATCCCGTGGGATACGAGAATATTTTCTGCCTTTAAAATTAATAAAAATTTAAAACTGACAGTTATTTGATCTGTTAATAGTTATTTTGATTTAAGCCAATAACAATAGACTAAAACTGGTGATAAAATGGCAAACTAGAAAATCTACATATCATAAAAAACTGCGCAAGGTACAGTAGTTTAGAGACGACTTCATACAGATCAGCATAGCACATATACTAAATGTCTTAAATACTTTAAAAAATTATCAGCAGTTGCAAAATGAAGCACATTTTATGCTTCCATTGAATCCCAATGTATCCCGTGGGATACAGGCTATATTTAGCACGAGGGCACAGGTAGAAAAAAATAATTATTATGTGTAAACAAGATGGACATACTGAACAAAAGTACCAAGCCAAACAAAAAAAATTTTTCTTATTAAAAAAATAATTTGGGACTGAAAGGGTTAACAGTTATGAAGTAAAAAAGATGTGATGAGGTGAAGTAAGTAAATCCAGGTGATGTGTTTTTGTTTTACACTTGAAGATGATTGCGGCTGTGCTGGGCAACCAGTCTGTGTGTAGTCAGTCTGAAACATGATATGCACCAGGTGTGGTGAACTCATTAGAAAATACATACCTCTGAAGAAGCAGTTATGTAAAACCAAAACTGATTTTACTAATCACTGTATTAAGTCAGCTGGTATTCGAAATGTGTGTAAATTATCGCAGGATTCACGAGTTATTAGCTTGTGTGAGACCGTTAATATTACTAATATAAGGAGCTGCAAGCTGGTTAGTGTTTAACAAATACAAATATATTAAAATATATAATTTATGGATAGTGTTAATGGTACCCCTGAGTGTACATACAAGGAAAAAGTAGTGGAGGTAAGGAAGAGGAGAGAGAGAGAGAGAGAGAGAGAGAGAGAGAGAGAGAGAGAGAGAGAGAGAGAGAGAGAGAGAGAGAGAGAGAGAGAGAGAGAGAGAGAGAGAAAGAGAGAGAGAGAGAGAAAGAGAGAGAGAGAAGCAGAGAAAGGGGAATGAGAGAGAGAGAAAGAACGAGAAAGAGCAAGAGAGGGAGAGAGAGAGAGAGAAGGGTAGAGAAGAGAAAGAGAGGGAAAGAGAGCTCGCGAAGAGAAGGGTGAAATTTCATTTTCCATGACGGTATGACGGTTATTATTTCGCTGTTTCCGCTTGTTAGTTTCGTGACAGGATGCAGAGCACGAAGTATCAGGAAAATGTAATGAATACAAATCTCTAATAAGATAACAAGTTCTGAAAACCGTAAAGCGTGAAAGATTGAGGCAGCAACATTTATAATGATTCATTATTTGTTACGGCTTCAATTACTGCGGTTTGCTAAAATGCTCAAAAGTGTATTTACGAAATAAGAGCGGCAAATAAGAAGCAATTTCAATTTGCCCTCTCTCTCTCTCTCTCTCTCTCTCTCTCTCTCTCTCTCTCTCTCTCTCTCTCTCTCTCTCTCTCTCTCTCTCTCTCTCTCTCTCTCTCTCTCTCTCTCTCTCTCTCTCTCCCTCTCTCTCTCTCTCTCCCTGTCTCTCTCTCTGTCTCGATGTGGTCATGTGGTCACGGTAGCTTACAGTTGTGACGAAATTTCGGCTCCTCGTTGTGTTCAATTTTTATAAGTGCAAAGTGGGATGTAGATTATAAAGCTGATACCATCTTGTGTGTCATTGTATGGTGGTTACGATGGTGTTAATGACGACCACCTGTTTCCTGGTCAGGACTTCAGGCCTAACTTGTTACGGCCAATTGAACGAGCCATTAGTGTTTACAATGGCACCAACTTCTACACTATTATCATGTGCATTATATAGACGTAAACATCCAGACGCTTGTTCACGGGTTGAATTTGGATATCTTATACTTTGTAAGAAATGTTGCACAGCAAGGACCTCAGACAGTGGTGGTACAGTTGTAACCGTACCCAGCAACACTTGCCAAGAAAATATCCGTGGGTCTATCGGTAACCTGATTGTGTCCGGTCAGAATAGACAATGAAAAATACGTTCTACTGCATAACGAGTTAAATTATTTTGCTCAGAATCAGCTGGAAGCAGGAGTCCCGTTTGCAGATCTAGCTACTGTTATACACGATTTCTACACAGAATAGCATTGCGATGAGGCCAAAGTGCAACTTATTAGTCTGATACCAACTGATGACGTTACAGAGAGTCCAGACAAAATTAGCCCGACTAGAAGAAAAGCTATGTGTAGCGACATTCTGGAACTGTTACAGTGGGGATCGATTACTAGTGCTGAACCTGCACCTAGATTTGTTGCCGTTTTTTCCCCAGAACATTCCTCCAATATCTCTGAAGTCTGTGGATACTTCTGTCATTCTTAAACAATTACAGACTGTGCAACAAGATTTGGCTGATTTAAAAGCTAACTTTGTGACTAAAGAAGATTTAAACGTCGTACTTGACAGACGTTTAGCCAGTGTAAGTGTGAATCAGAAAAGTTTCTCGTCTGTTGTTCAGTCAAATGTGGAAAATACTAGCAACCAATGGAAGCATACATCAGCAAATGGAAACAAGCACTTTGGAGACAGTGACAAAACTACTGTGATTCATGATCACGGTAAAGATAATGAAGGTTTCACAGAAGTCAAGCGATCTAAAAACCGTAAGCGAGATGCTGCAGCTCATAGTACAAAGGCGCTTTATTACAGGTACTGCAACGGAATCAAGTGTTAAATCCTGCAAACCACTGAGACGTTTGAGACGTTTGTTCGTTACACGTTTGGATCCCGATACAGAAACAAACGACATGGAGTATCTTACAAGAAGGCAGTGCGATGTCAGAGTTACAGTGGAGAGACTACAAACGAAATACAACACGTACTCTTCTTTTGTAATAAGCTGTTACGGGAATGAAGAAAAAGAACTTATAATGAACCCTTCGACTTGGCCGACAGGAGTGCTAGTGAAGCCATATTACCCTCCTAGAGCTGCTTCCAACAAGGGTGAGAAATCAACGGCGAAGAATTCACGAAAGAAACCCGATTCAACGGATCTACCTTCAAAACTGATAACGTTTTCAGGACAAGGTCGTATGCCTTTACTAGAGCCAGAAAAACTGCCGGCGTCTTGGGGATCGACGAGCTCAATATCATCTAGCGTGGACAAGAACTGTGACAATGGAGAATGACCAGGGACTTAAAGAACTAAAAATAGTGAGTTACAATTGCAACTCAATAAAGCATCCAGAATCTCAGTATGTAATTAATGAGCTCTGCAACACAAATGATATAATTTTGTTGCAAGAAACCTTGTTACCCAAGCAGGATCTTAGTTATTTAGTAACTTTGCACCCATTATACTATGGGAGTGGTGTCACACCAACGGACTTGTCCAAAGGAATAATTGAGGGTAGGCCACAAGGGGGTTTGGCTGTTTTGTGGAAAAAATCTCTTCCTGGTGAACATAATGTGCTAGTCATTAACGACGAATATAGAATTATGGGATTCTCGATAAAATTACCAGGTGAACTTATGCCTCTGATTTTATACAATGTTTATTTTCCTTACGAAGCTGATGACAATATTGATGAACTTAGACTTTGCTTAGGCAAAGTTAATGCACTTGTAGAAGAAACAGTATCGCGTTATGTCTCTTGTATTGGCGACTATAATGCTGACCCAAATAAACAATTCTTTCAAGAAGTGACTAGTACATGTTCCACTAATAACTATTGTATTTCAGATTTGTCACATTTATCTTTTGTAAGTGCAGCGCACAATACTTGTACATGGCTACACCTTATTATAAGTACAACTGCAATCGATGAGTTAATTAAGGATATTAATGTTAATTATGAGCTGACTGATTGCGATCATATGCCTGTTTATGTAATATGTAATGCTGAAGGTAAGCTTTGTGAATCTGAGAATAGGGAGGCGCCGGAGATGAATTTTGAGAATGTACTGGAATCAAATGTGGAGTCTTCGAAACGAGCAAATTGATTGATTTCCGTCACTAATTTATTAACTCTCTCACTCACGGACTTAACCATCTTTTTCTCAGTTTCTCTTCTCATCTCATCTCATCTCTTCTTCTCTTTTCTTCTTTCCTCTCCTCTCCTTTTCTTTTTTCTTTTTTTATCACATTTTTCTACTCTCCTTTCTTTCTAACAATCTTTTGAACAGATATTCTTATTGCTTTTCTCCCTCTACTAACAATTTTTTTATTTCAGAGATGGCTTTTAGATTTTGACTATCATCATTTTAATTTTATTTTCACATTTTAAACACCACAGGCAAAGTGAAAGAAAATAAATTTCATAAATTTCAGCTTGTTTTCGCAGTACAGGTGACACCAAAATAAAGGATGAAGAGCATTTGTAAATGTATTACGGAAACTGAAAAAAGGGCTTTTGGAGTTTGGAATGTGCAGAACAAAATCTTTAAAAATTCATAAAAATTATTATATTTTTGAATGATAGCATAAATCACTGGACGTGTCCTAAGTGTCTTCGTTGCTGTTTTCAGTAGCTCCGTATTTCAGATAATAAATTCGAATATCCCCGGTTCAAATCTTGTTTAGCTCACCGTTTCTCTTTTTAGGCTTTGAAGTCGTTAAATTTTTGTAAGTTGTCCATTTTTAACTTTAGTTAACTTTAGTTGAAAAAATCCACAGTTTTATCCAATTTAAAAAATACGGAATCGAGAAAGAAAAAGAATTTCTTCAGTTAACTTGTAAACCGTAGTCTTCTTTGTCGTATGTAATCGCACGAGGCGATTGTTATTTCGACAAGTTCTCTGAGCGCGATCGATTGTTCATCCTAATGCTCTTTCTTTAGTTTTTCTTGGGCCCCTTATCTGAGGTATTCTTTACGAAAAACAGTTCCCACAAATATGATTTAACATTTTAATGTGTCGGTTGGTATATTAATTAAGTTTCAATTAACTGGCTACTGATTTGTATCAGGTAATACTGTAGTGTTTTGTTATTTTATACCCGAAGAATCCAAAACAATATAACAGATAAAGTGTCGCAGTAAGTGATACATACGTTTATTCAAAGAAATCGCTGCAAATTTATTTTCCTTGCAGTCTAATTTGTTTTGATTTATGTAACACGCCGAAACTTTATCTCTGCAATCAGCAACATTTATGAAACTGGCAATGAATTACAAAGCTTCACGGGATAGGTAAATGAGACTGCGATTCACATCGATTAATGCAGCTCGCTTCATCATTGTGCGCAAGTAGCCATTTCGTGAAGATATTAATTATAATGCTTGATTATCAGTCTCAACGTGACAGTTTAACGTAGACAAATGTAGATTAAAGTAGTCTTGGCGAGTATAGAGAGCGTGTTAATGCCAATGCCGACTAAGAAAACTGCGTTGCGATTTTTAACGAAAGAACGGATCAAACGAATCCCCATAGTTAGTTAGTTAGTTTTTTGATAATAATTCTACATAATTCGAGACTAATACACTATAACAATTGGTAACCAGAAAAACAACTATGGTGTAAAAGTACATTACCAACATGTCTAGAAAAGACAAAGATACAGTAATTGCAATGTGCTATATAGTTAAGTGCACGAAATCTATGCCTATGTATTACTGTCATAAAAAGAACAATACTGTACATAACAAGTCCGAGAATAAAGTCCATTGAATTTGTTGAAACTTTATGAATGAATAGAAGTTTTGCTTGACGAAAGTCAATGGCCAAGAACAAACACTTCACGAAACACAGCAGAGAGTAACATGAAAAAATAAATAAATAAACGTCTATTTTAGTATATAGTCTCTCGAAGTACGCGTTATGTTGATATAAACAGATAATCTGTTAGAAAGATACAGATAAAACTTGTCGGCAGTAACTTCAGTAAAAGGAGTGCATTTAAAGTGAGAAAGTCGGGAACAACCAAATCTTATTGAAGAATTGTAAGAGCTTAGAATGCTGTGCACTACTAGAAATCCTGCGTAGTAATAGTCATAGTACTGTATCGCAGCAGCATGAAGCAAGTTTAGTGAATATTTAAGCATGTTATCTTGGCATACTCCTTGGCTTCCTGCTTCTCTAATGTCCCTAATCTGCTAGCACGAATGGTAATTTAATAGGAGTAAGCCAAGAGCTCATCACGGAAGCATGCATTTTTGCGAAAGCTTTTTCTTCCGCATAAGAGACTCGCATTTTCGATCCGTGTTTTCCAAAGAAAATTTGCAACCGAAAAAAACTCCGTGCAAAGTGTCGCCCGCAAATGAATAGAAGAGATGAGATGAGATGACAAGAGAAACTGAGAAAAAGATGGTTAAGTCCGTGAGTGAGGGAGTTAATAAATTAGTGACGGAAAAAGTCTATGATAGGAGGCGAGAGAGAGAGATAGTTAGAGCTAGACAGACAGGGTGAACGAGAAAGCTAACGAGGCAGGCACAAAGAAGCAGGAGGCAGAGAAGGGAGATAATTTTTATTTCAGCTTTTATTTCAGATAATATAGCTTTTTATTTCAAACCAAAGGTTTATAGCATAAAACATTTACATATTCACAACAAGAAACAAAAACACACACACATTAACACACTAAATTATTACACGGAGATGTAAACAACAATTACACAGTTAATAGTAAGTTTCACCAATGGCGTCTGATATGCGACGTAAAGTTTGCATCACTACGAAGTAAACTTTGACATATAACATTAGTATTACCATTGAATCTAGTCATTAAACTAAACACACATTTCCTATAGATAACATCAAAATAAGTTACACCAAGCTGTATGCCATTAACTATATCGTTGTACAAGTTCTTGTCTGTGTAAAACATTGTTACAATGAACATCTGAACTAAAGACTGAAGAATACAGAATGTTTATATTATGTAGGGCAGAATGAGTTAAAATATAATAGGCGCTGTAACTGTTCCATATTCGCACTACCTACCCCAATCAATTTGCTCGTTTCGAAGACTCCACATTTGATTCCAGTACATTCTTAAAATTCATCTCCGGCGCCTCCCTATTCTCAGATTCACAAGGCATACCTTCAGCATTACATATTACATAAACGCGCATATGATCGCAATCAGTCAGCTCATAATTAGCATTAATATCCTTAATTAACTCATCGATTGCAGTTGTACTTATAATATGGTCTAGCCATGTACAAGTATTATGCGCTGCACTTACAAAAGTAAAATGTGACAAATCTGAAATACAATAGCTATTAGTGGAACATGTACTAGTCACTTCTTGAAAGAATTGTTTATTTGGGTCAGCATTATAGTCGCCAATACAAGAGACATAACGTGACACTGTTTCTTCTACAAGTGCATTAACTTTGCCTAAGCAAAGTCTAAGTTCATCAATATTGTCATCAGCTTCGTAAGGAAAATAAACATGGTATAAAATCAGAGGCATAAGTTCACCTGGTAATTTTATCGAGAATCCCATAATTCTATATTCATTGTTAATGACTAGCACATTATGTTCACCAGGAAGAGATTTTTTCCACAAAACAGCCAAACCCCCTTGTGGCCTACCCTCAATTATTCCTTTGGACAAGTCCGTTGGTGTGACACCACTCCCATAGTATAATGGGTGCAAAGTTACTAAATAACTAAGATCCTGTTTGCGTAACAAGTTTTCTTGCAACAAAATTATATCATATGTATTGCAGAGCTCATTAATTACATACTGAGATTCTGGATGCCTTATTGAGTTGCAATTGTAACTCACTATTTTTAGTTCTTTAAGTCCCTGGTCATTCTCCATTGTCACAGTTCTTGTCCACGCTAGATGATATTGAGCTCGTCGATCCCCAAGACGCCGGCAGTTTTTCTGGCTCTAGTAAAGGCATACGACCTTGTCCTGAAAACGTTATCAGTTTTGAAGGTAGATCCGTTGAATCGGGTTTCTTTCGTGAATTCTTCGCCGTTGATTTCTCACCCTTGTTGGAAGCAGCTCTAGGAGGGTAATATGGCTTCACTAGCACTCCTGTCGGCCAAGTCGAAGGGTTCATTATAAGTTCTTTTTCTTCATTCCCGTAACAGCTTATTACAAAAGAAGAGTACGTGTTGTATTTCGTTTGTAGTCTCTCCACTGTAACTCTGACATCGCACTGCCTTCTTGTAAGATACTCCATGTCGTTTGTTTCTGTATCGGGATCCAAACGTGTAACGAACAAACGTCTCAAACGTCTCAGTGGTTTGCAGGATTTAACACTTGATTCCGTTGCAGTACCTGTAATAAAGCGCTTTGTACTATGAGCTGCAGCATCTTCGCTTACGGTTTTTAGATCGCTTGACTTCTGTGAAACCTTCATTATCTTTACCGTGATCATGAATCACAGTAGTTTTGTCACTGTCTCCAAAGTGCTTGTTTCCATTTGCTGATGGATGCCTACATTGGTTGCTAGTATTTTCCACATTTGACTGAACAACAGACGAGAAACTTTTCTGATTCACACTTACACTGGCTAAACGTCTGTCAAGTACGACGTTTAAATCTTCTTTAGTCACAAAGTTAGCTTTTAAATCAGCCAAATCTTGTTGCACAGTCTGTAATTGTTTAAGAATGACAGAAGTATCCACAGACTTCAGAGATATTGGAGGAATGTTCTGGGGAAAAAACGGCAACAAATCTAGGTGCAGGTTCAGCACTAGTAATCGATCCCCACTGTAACAGTTCCAGAATGTCGCTACACATAGCTTTTCTTCTAGTCGGGCTAATTTTGTCTGGACTCTCTGTAACGTCATCAGTTGGTATCAGACTAATAAGTTGCACTTTGGCCTCATCGCAATGCTATTCTGTGTAGAAATCGTGTATAACAGTAGCTAGATCTGCAAACGGGACTCCTGCTTCCAGCTGATTCTGAGCAAAATAATTTAACTCGTTATGCAGTAGAACGTATTTTTCATTGTCTATTCTGACCGGACACAATCAGGTTACCGATAGACCCACGGATATTTTCTTGGCAAGTGTTGCTGGGTACGGTTACAACTGTACCACCACTGTCTGAGGTCCTTGCTGTGCAACATTTCTTACAAAGTATAAGATATCCAAATTCAACCCGTGAACAAGCGTCTGGATGTTTACGTCTATATAATGCACATGATAATAGTGTAGAAGTTGGTGCCATTGTAAACACTAATGGCTCGTTCAATTGGCCGTAACAAGTTAGGCCTAAAGTCCTGACCAGGAAACAGGTGGTCGTCATTAACACCATCGTAACCACCATACAATGACACACAAGATGGTATCAGCTTTATAATCTACATCCCACTTTGCACTTATAAAAATTGAACACAACGAGGAGCCGAAATTTCGTCACAACTGTAAGCTACCGTGACCACATGACCACATCGAGACAGAGAGAGAGACAGGGAGAGAGAGAGAGAGAGGGAGAGAGAGAGAGAGAGAGAGAGAGAGAGAGAGAGAGAGAGAGAGAGAGAGAGAGAGAGAGAGAGAGAGAGAGAGAGAGAGAGAGAGAGAGAGAGAGAGAGAGAGAGAGAGGGCAAATTGAAATTGCTTCTTATTTGCCGCTCTTATTTCGTAAATACACTTTTGAGCATTTTAGCAAACCGCAGTAATTGAAGCCGTAACAAATAATGAATCATTATAAATGTTGCTGCCTCAATCTTTCACGCTTTACGGTTTTCAGAACTTGTTATCTTATTAGAGATTTGTATTCATTACATTTTCCTGATACTTCGTGCTCTGCATCCTGTCACGAAACTAACAAGCGGAAACAGCGAGATAATAACCGTCATACCGTCATGGAAAATGAAATTTCACCCTTCTCTTCGCGAGCTCTCTCTCCCTCTCTTTCTCTTTCTCTTCTCTACCCTCTCTCTCCCTCTCTCCCTCTCTCTTGCTCTTTCTTGTTCTTTCTCTCTCTCTCATTCCCCTTTCTCTGCCTCTCTCTCTCTCTCTCTCTCTCTCTCTCTCTCTCTCTCTCTCTCTCTCTCTCTCTCTCTCTCTCTCTCTCTCTCTCTCTCTCTCTCTCTCTCTCTCTCTCTCTCTCTCTCTCTCTCTTTCCTCTCATTCTTTCCTTACTTCGCCCCTCCCTTTTCTATACATTGCGTTCTCTTATTTTCTTATTTTCTTTCTTTCTTTGACCTTTTGGTTCTTTTTCGCCGTCTTTTCCCCCATACCTCCCTTTCTTCATTTCTTTCTCTTTTCTATTTCATTCATTTCCTTTTTTGCCTGCTACTGAAATGCACAACATTTTCACAACCATTACACGATTTCCGCAGCTGTCAACGTAATTTTTCTCTGCGCATATTAAATCCAATTATGCGTTTGACAGTCGCATTAATTCAAGAAAGCAGGTCGTATGTAAAAGCTTAGTTTGGATTGACATTAAATGTTTTCGATGCATATTAAGGCACTTACTTGCTAACTCGTTTTTCGTAAACATGTTCAATTAATTTACAATAAAAATGCAACTGGACAGGTAAAAGCAAATTAAAAACAACAGATGTTTATTGGGGCTCCAGTGCCATAGTGGTATGGGGTACAGTAGTAATGAACAACAAATCATCCTTGCATGTTCTGTTTTTCCGTTTTCAGGTTCTAGATAGTCTTTTCCCAGTCATAATAATGAAAAAGCAATAAAATTGGGGCTAGATAAACATATGAAAACGTCGACGACGATGACGATGATGATGGCAATAGCAATATGGAAAATGATGCTTTGACATTTGGAGGTTCTTTGCAAAGCTGAAGATAGATATATGGGATGGATGTGGATGTAGATAAAGCATGCTTTTGCTGTCGAAATGACGAAGACGTGCGTTTGTATTTTTATTTATTTCTTCCATCAATTTTATATCTATCACTATTGTACACAACGAGCTTTAACTGATCATGTTATTTTATGAAGATAGTCGGCATTCAGTAAAGTTTATCTTACTTTATCTTTTTAATCTTTTCTTATCTTCTTCTTCTTCTTCTGATGATGATGATAACGATGACAGGGGGAACTGTTACGAGCCCCACATTGTTACTTTGTCCGTCATCCACCCACGCATATATTGTTGTGGGTAGCGTGTAGGAAAATCGTAACATCGAGAACACGTAATGCTGTAGAATTTTCTGGAAAGATCGGTATACCGTAGCGGCATTTCTCCAATGTAACCTTCAGTAATGTAATTATATAAATAAGACCGCCTACAGGGATAATTAGTGTGCAGTGCAGATTGATAGGCAGGCACGTGTATTGTTTTCATACCTTAATATTCTGTACAAAAATTAATTTTAACTGTGGAAGTAGTTTTATATAGTTATAGTTATTTCAGTATTAATTGTTTTGTTAGTAATTAATTAAAAAAATTGTTGTTGGTTTTATTACCCGTATTTGAACACGTAACAGAGTGATAGAGAAAATGATGTTTTTACTATGGAGGCGGTGTACAAAAATCTAGAGCTATTGTATTGTTCCTGAAGTTGAACTACCATAAGAAATCTGAAATATGGAAAACAATGTGTGGTTGGTAAATCATTATTGACTACGTTTTTCATTCACATTTTAATAAGAGACGGCAGGTGTACATTGTGTTCGCCTACTTGGAAGAATTAGAGCTATGAGACAAATCTTTTGATTAGGGTTCTCTGAGCCTTGTTGTTGTTCGTTATTTTGTAATTGCTTTATCTATTTATTTTCTGTTGTAAAACTGAGCCATTTTCTTATTTTCAAATTAAGCTAAGTGGGAATGAAATTTAGGGCAATCCAAAAAACAAATTGGCTCATAAATATATAGATAGCAAAGTGAGCAAACACTTTATGTGAGTAAAAAAATAAACTGAGTCGCAAGTAAACGCGTACGCCACACACCTACCAAAATATCTGTAACCAAAGTAACAACTTCTAGCCCTAGTTTAACAGACTTGTTTATTGTTTTTATTTAGCTTTATTCATTTACTCATTTGTCATTACACTCATCAGATGAAAAGTAAAATCTTATTATTACATGTCATCATTTTACATCACATTAGCAGACAAGTTAATAATTCTGGCTGTAAGCGCAACAAAAAAAATCGAGTAATTTATACTCTAATGCTGATGATGAATGTATCCTCTTATCAGAAAAATAGAAAATTTTATAGACACGTTTGCACCATCTGTATTCTGACAATGGTAAGATAGACAGCTGAAAAGGAGGAGCAAAACTATAAAATCATTTATATTATAGTCTTTCACATCTCATACTGGAGAATTAACAATAAATTGGGAAATAATTTTTTATCAAAACATGCTGTTTCATTATGGACTACGCTATCGAAAGAAGTTAAAGATACAGCAACTTCATCTAATTTTAAAATAAAATCAGAAGAACGCAACTTAACCAGATTTGAATGCCTTAACTTATTGTATAATGTATGCAAAAATGTACACGTGATAAATGTATATAATATAAATATAAAAAATATAAATGATTTAGTATGTGTATATAGTATATGTTAAAATCACTGTGTGTGTAATTGTCTTTTTTACAGTGTTATACGCACTAATGAATATCATGTACAGATGTATATTTTTTAACATTTGTGATATCAATTTATTATGCAAAAATGTACACACATGATGAATGTATATAATATAAACATAAATGATTTGGTATGTGTATATAGTATATGTTAAAATCACTGTGTGTGTAATTGTCTTTTTTACAGTGTTATACGCACTAATGTAAATCATGTACAGATGTATATTTTTTAAAATTTGTGATATTCAATTTATTATAAGACAAATATTATATACTAGTACAAGTATTTCTTTGCGAATTACAAGGTTTGCATTAAGTATTTTCAAAAAATACGAAGGACATTAGAAGATAAAAATACCCCGACATTGTTATAGAGATTGTAACATCAATTTTACGTGAGATTAATGACGTAGTCTAACCCTAAAACACAATGATGCGGCAACCAGTTATTTTATTATAAATCTCTTCTGAATCGCGTTATTGTACATTTATACACTTAACGGTTGATTTACTCGGTTGTAAATGAGCAAGCTATACAGGTCACCACCCCTAATAATTGATGAAAACGTCATTACCAACATCTTGTATTTGTCATAATGAAACGATGGTAATACTACGATCAATACGGATTATCTTAATGCGTGGGAGTGTTGTACGTGAATTACGAAGCGTGCAGACTATGGAAAGTGTGTCATTTCGCAATAACACAGGAGAAAAGAAGATTACTCATTCTAAAAGGCTACAGGTAAAAGAGGCATTTGTCAATATTAACATCCCATTTAATGGAATGTTTGAGTGATTCTGTAATTGTAAGATAACAACCATTCAAGTGCCAGCCGCTTCACTCTACATGCTGACGTCACTAGCAACATTAATGTTGGAAAGTTAAGTATCGCGTCTTCATTATCTAATGGCTGACTTAACTTACATACAGTTTCTCAAAAAGTCCCAAGTTTTGTTTTCCTCTAAAAGGAAAAATGAAATCCAGAGAAAACAAATCTACAGTGTTAGTCCGGGCCGGATTATGACCTTTTGGGACACAATAAAATCATTAGCCTCTAACTTGCCCCCACCCAGCATGAATTTTTTACTCTTTATGTATTTTATCAAACGGGGCCCCTTTATCTCAAATAATGGGCTTCAACCAGAGGTCCCTAATCTCAAATAAAATGCCTCAAAAACAGGCCCTTTACCTCGAATAAAAGACCATTTTCAAAACCGGCTTTTCTGATTCCAGGGCCTCCTTTTTAAAGTTGAAATTTTATTTTAAGGTAAACGAATTATTGAGCAGTGCAAAGTGTAAAAATATTGTCCTCGTTTTTCAAAAAAAATATTAAAATTAAAAAAAAATTTGAACCCCCTCAAGCTTGAGGGGCCCTAGGCTGCAGCCTATAATAACCTATAAGATAATTCGGCCCTGGTACTAGTGAATGTGGTGTTGACTGTGTCCGTCTTGCAGAGAAGTTTAACGAATATTTTTGATATGTTAGACCCGCTTTTAGTTCCGTCCATAAATAATGTCTTTCACCCAACAACAATACAGCAACGACAATGCTTATACAATTTTTGCTTATTCATGTTCTCTTGTCTTGTTTGTGAGCAAAAATTATGGAAAATATGAATATCGACGACTTTTAAATAAATCATGTCATTATCTATCTGTATTGCGAAGTAGACCAGCTAAAAACTTCAACGTTTGGCTTCAGGAATGATACAATTGATAATAAGCCGCATTTATATTAATAGTCTAGTTTAAAATTTGAACAAATAAACATTTTTTCATTTTCTTGAAATCTGACTGGCCAGTTTCATCTACCTTTTAACCATG
Organism: Tubiluchus corallicola; assembly: GCA_030141605.1. Lineage (NCBI taxonomy): Eukaryota > Metazoa > Priapulida > Priapulimorpha > Priapulimorphida > Tubiluchidae > Tubiluchus > Tubiluchus corallicola. Next base: position 6,791 of record JAQGDQ010000694.1, on the reverse strand, counting down.
AAGTTGAAGTGCTAGCATGATGATGATGATGATCATGATGCTTGTATCCAATACTACAATTACAAAAGACTTAACAGATTGGATGGACTAGCTGAGTTTAGTGGTTTTAAGATTATCTCTACGGGACTAGACTAACATCTATTCAAGTCTTCGACGGCCCACGAAACAAATATGCACAATGTTAGTGATGTGTTTTTCAGATGGGTAAGTTTATTGTTAAGGGTGTTTGAGACTTCAGTCGATGTTTGCACAATATAGGAATTGCAGTTTGGTATGCTTTTTGTTGAGAGATTAATAAGGCGAGGAACCAATGGACTGAGATAGTGAGATGGTGAGAAATCACCTGGTCAGCTTTGTAGTATAAATACCTAAACGTCTTAGTGAAATTTATTAAACCTTAATCGCTGTAAACCATTTTCTCTTTGACTCTAAATGTTCTGTTATCGTTCTTGACGCTTTGCAATAAAACCTTAAATAGTCTCAAAGGAGCTCTGACGCTGATGCGATGACAACTAAAAATCGTTTGATAGCTAGAACGACGCTTTCTTGCTGAGCTTTTATTGTATTGATTTAAAAGCTCAGCAAGAAAAATCTGACTATTTTAGATAATAATTCTACCTAAAACTGAATGGATTTCACCTTGACAAAGTCTCCGCGTCAGGGGTATAAAAGTATAATGCGTTTTAGACATGGATTCAACAATGAAATATATATTCGGATAAACAAAGACTGATATAAAATTAGTGTTCGCCTAAGAAATAAAAGCTTACAAATGAATACAATAAGGAATAGAATTTGTCTCACAGACGTAGCATGGCCTGTATTTATGAATGTTTTTATTTCCAAGTATGTAGCGATTGGATTTGTATCCACGTAGGTGATGGAGATGATAGTCGTGACAACAAGAATAAAAATCATCATCACGACGACGACGACAAAGAGGACTGCTGCAGTGGTAACAGTGCTGAATTAAGCGGTGATCAAATAAATGATTACATATATAGTTTACTCTGTAGCTTGCCAGGCAAAATTTCTGAATTAGTTTTCTGAAAAATAAGACACGAAGTTTTGTTAAGCACGTTGAAGCAATGTTATCTGCTCTATGCGCAGATGCTGAATTATTATACCGTATGTCAATCCACTTAAAATGTGCAGATGCTAACGATATATATATATATATATATATATATATATATATATATATATATATATATATATATATATGTATGTATATATATATATATATATATATATATATATATATATATATATATATATGAACACTTATATACGTACTTACATCAGCCTTGAGAAGAAGTTAATGATTTTCATTAGAGCAGAAGCACTACTTCTGTAGAAACATAATTAGTTCTGCTATGTGAAAAAGACCTAAGGCCTAAGCACAGAATTGTGTGTAGCTGACAAGCCAATAACTTTTATTATTGCACAAAATCTTCTGTACGATTATGCCTAATTAGGTTAATTTGATTTGAAAATGATTGAATAATTCGAAGATACCAAAAATGTAGTAATGCTGCTGCATTGCAGGTGTACGCGCCAAAGTTAATCAAATAGGGTCGTCACGTTTCGTAACCTTTGACAAAAGAGTTCAACTGGACAGAATTTGAGGATGACTTGACTCAACCATTAGTCATAAGACAAGGTCATTAATCATTAATTTTGATTTATGCCGATAATGTTTGTATTTTAGGAACTTATATAAGTTAGCTTATCATCTGTTCGTTTTTCGTTGTTCGTAATTCGAGATTCGTGATTCGTGATTCGAGAAACAAACAAATTACTTGTTATTAGTCATTCGTCATTCACATCGCGAATACAACAACATCGATAAGAGCAGCAACAGCAGCAGCAGCAGCAGCAACAGCAGCAGCAGCAGCAGCAGCAGGGGGAGGAGGAGGAGGAACAGCAGGAGCTGAAGAAGCAGCGACAACAGCGATAAAATGACAATCGGATGAAACGAAATAAATAAGAAAAACGAGAAGAATGTATGCTTTTACAAACAAACTAAAAACAAGTAACGGATAAACAGTAACCCATTAGAACAAACAAGTAAACATACAAACAAACAAATAAAAATTCATAAACTAATAAGCAACCTGACGTGTTTTTGGTAAAGGAGGAACGAAAGTGAATAAACAAAACTGGACTGACGGATGAATAAACGAACAAATAAACGAATAAACACACAAAACAAACAAGCAAACAGAAAATTAAACAGATAAATAAACGATAAACATATAAATTATTTACAAGTTGATAAACGCACAATGATAAAACAGGTACCTTCTAAACAACAAAAAAAAACTACAGTGGGCTAAAGGGTACACGTAAGTGTAGCTCCAGTACTTGTTTAAACCATCTTGTCAGCTTATTGAGCTTAGTTTTTCAACCAGTTTTTGTGGATCTTTGCGAAGCATTTCAAATTTTTTAGCAATAGTGTACACGTTTTTGTAACCTTTGGAGATTTTATATTCAACAATTATTAAAAACGGAAGCTTGAAATTGAATTTCTCTTGCATTATATACTTTATGACGAAACACTATTTTTTAGATCAGACTAAATTTGGAATTTATTTCTTTCCTGAAAGATCTTTTTATCAAATAAATCTGCAACCTGCTCATTGATTATCAAGCAGGTTTTATTTAAGTGTCTATAAAGCACACGTAAACAGATAAGCAAGTGCGCGTAATTTGCAAAATTGCGATACAAACAATTTCACAAAAAATTCGTACGGACGTATTTCACTAATTCTGCCAAACTTTTCCTATTTATCCATCTATCTATACATACTTTAAACCCATTCAGTTATCTTGGTATTCCAACGTGAACAATTTCGCAAAAAAACTCACATGCGCGTGTTCCACTCTGCTAAGTGCTACCTACCTACATATTTATCGAATTATACGTACCTAAATTCCTTCTCCTACCTTGATGTACTGTTGTGTGTTACCCATACCTACAAGCGTTGTAGAACACACGACTTATTTTGTTAAATTAACTTTATTCTTTACATTGAGAGAATGAAAATGTTTTTTAAATTTCTTTAAGAAAAGGAGAGCGTCAGTAAGGTGAAAGAGCTACATTTTCTATTAGTCACTTTGCTGAGTGGTTAGAAACGAGCACAAGTTAAGACTAGATTAAAATGCGTAATTAAAAGCCCCATTACGCCAGGAACGAAATTGTTGAAACCTTTGTAACTTGCAAAGCCAGCAACACTGTCAAGGATAATGCTAGCTAGTAGACCCAGAGAAAGTTTTGATAGCTTTCCTTTATAATTGGTTTCTCAAATCAATGAAATCGCGAATAAGGAACAATAAAAAGTGAAGCACAGATGACAAGCTAGCTTCATTGCTCACCTGATTTCGTCTACATGTCAATTAAGAAATAGCAAAGTGCAACAGTCTGTTTGCTTCTTATTTGCCTTCGTACTCACACGATGATTTACTCGAATTTGTTTCATTAAAAGAGCCATTTCCTCAAACAACAAGCTTTCAGTTCAACAAAACAGCTACTATTGTGATTTTCAATTAGTTAAATGTTTGCTTGCAAGAGCTGATCCAAGAGCAGGTCTAATAATAATCATAAAATTGCAGGATTACCACGCTCGAAATTAAGTAGAATTTTTATCTACTTACACGGAAATATTTTGTTGTAAAGGCCAACCTTGGGAATATTAATTTTCGTCACCCATGATTACGTTGCTTATTAACCGTGGCCTCTTTGCAGGTACGTAGCTACACCTCTTTTCCATTTTTGTCTTGAATCCTCTTTTCTTGCATTAGTGTATTGCCACAATATGAGCATATAACAAGCTTATTTAATATGACTGAATTCATGGAAATAACCGACAGTTTTCGCAACAATGTTAAAGGAGTAGCAGTTCTTTCGCCTTCGTTGTCTCAATGCCTGTTAAGCTACCAAAGCAGCAACATAGTTAACTTTGCTATAGGTATAAAACTAAAGTAAAGTATGTCAAGCTAATAACTAGTGTATCCCGGTCTTTCGTTATGTTTTTAACCTGCAATTTTATGGTTAAGGAACTTTTAATATGTATTTAGTTAGTTTTGTTAAATTAATCTTACTAATAATTTCATGGTAAATTGTGCATGTTTGTAAATAATGTTTATAATTATCGCACTAACTGTACTAACTGTACTGATGTAGTGAGGTGTACTGATATAAAATGAAAAATAAATAAATTTAACCGTATCTCATTACTAGAATTCATTTGGCCTGGCTTGCACAAACTCTTTTTACGAAACGCTCTTTCTAATGGGTCTGTGACACCTGTCACATACATCAAGCTGAAGGCTGGTAAAGCTTCTAAAGAGAAACTCGTGAGGTGTTGGATTTCGTTTCTCAGCAACGCATAAATTTATCTTACCTGGCCAGCATTATCTTTAGTTACAACTCTCAAAAAATGCTTTCACACACGCACACACGCGCGTACGCATACACACATATATAACGACAACGCCATTGTGACTATTACAACAATAACGACGACAACGACAACGACAACAACAGTTTGTAGACTATTCATAATCATAGGGTCTTTCTCGTGTGTTTCAAAACTATGAAGTAGTTTTGCTGTTTATCACAGAACTGGATTGTAATTGTGCCCAGCTACTTCTCTTTGGTTCCTTTTACAACAGTTTCCTCAAAGCTGTTTACTGGTTTCGCCCATACGTTTTTTATTCTCATTTTCAACTGAGGATTTCAGTTCTATAATTTAGCTTAATAAATTTACGTACAGTCTAAATTAGACAGGCGAGTTTAGAGTGTTTCAGAAATTCCTCACTAACTTGGCTTTCAAGTCTGATGCTATCAACTTTCTCTTGAGTCGAACGTCAAATGTACACTCAAGAAAATTCTGAACTACTGAACAAGAATTTACCACTAGGTGAACGCCATTAGTCGATCAGGTATAAAGAAATTTGAAAATTTGATTAATCCATATAGGTTAAATTAATCTATACGGGTTCTGAGATATCCTGTATAATAATAATAGGTGAGTTGAATCAGGCCTTTTTAGATAACTCCTGGTAAAAGTAATTACTAAGTGCACTAGTAACAAATTATTGCACTACACTGAAACGTACTTTGTAAAGAAACGTAAGAAACCAAATTCAATGCAAGAAATTGTGAAACTGAGGAGCAAGTAACCTTTCAAAATCAGCCTAACCTTTCTGAAACGCTGCAAAGACTTAATAAATCACGAACAATTATTTATCGCAAGTGATATGCCCTTTGCAGAGCCACATTCTGCCTGAAACACTTCATCATGCAAATAATGGCGTAAAATCTTGTGAGATGCAAATATTTCATACGCATTTGAAAACTCGGTAATTAATGATTCGCTTTGACATTGTTCAATAGGATGTGTTGATTCACAATGATTTTTTAACGACATATTATCATCAAGACAACATTAAGATCAGGAGAAACATTGGTTCAAGCTCGCGAATGTTTTCCTGTAATTCACCATTTTCATGACTTAAATTATGGTTGGTTTTTACAAAGAATTCAGATAAAAGATTTCGAGCACTGCACACTTCTGAAATAGCAAATGATAAAGAAACATTCCGTTGACAAAAACAACTCATTGCTTAGTTGCAGGAGGAGCAGGAGGAGGAGGAGGAGGAGCAGCAGCAGCAGCAGCAGTAGCAGCAGCAGCACCAACAGCAACAGCAGGAGTAGCAGTAGCAGCAGTAGCAGCAGCAGCAGCAGCAGTAGCAGCAGCAGCAGCAGCAGCAGTAGTAGCAACAGCAGCAGTAGTAATTTTCTGATCACTAAGAAATTTCTTCTAAGTTTATATTCAATCGCAATCAGATACCTTGTAACTAGGTCAGTCTACAGAGAGAATGAAATTTTCCATAACAAAATACTCGCTAGCACCCCAGCACCATATCCCTGCCAACTACCAAGCCGTCATCTATCTGCTTAGTTATACGGGTCAGTGTAGCGTTTCCAAAATGCACCGAGTGTACTTTATGGACAAGAAAAACATATTTTGTGAAAATACGAAAATAATATAAAACCTACATTGCGCTTTTAAATAAAAATTCTTCAATCACTGTATACTGCTTTTACTCGTTTCATGAACACGTTGAATGGCGTCGTGCTTATTTCCGCCATTAAATGTTATGCTCTTCAAATTCAACACGTTTTTGTGTTTTTCTCTGTATTTACAAGTTTGTTTGAAACAGATTACGAGGTTTTTAGCGATGCGAGTAAGACTTGTTGCTTGTGGTTTTTTAGTAAATGAGCGTAATTCTACATCATGTATCACAAGATAAAATGCATTTTGGGTTCTTACGTTGCATTATTGCATAGAACTGACACAATTACTATAAGCTTACAAGATTCAGGCTGCACTCAAGTTATCTAGTTTTTTCTTCTCACTGAGTCTATTGAGTTATGTATCAAATGTTGGTATATATTTCTATTGATTCATTCCATCTAAGGTACAGGGCATTTTGTCTGTTAAGATAATTTTACAATTGCATTAAAATTCAGTAAAAATACTATGGTATATTCGTGCTGTATGAGATTGTGCATAGCGCTAAAAATGGGCGCAAATCCACGTATGACGCAAAGTGCCATAGCGAAATTTCATATGCATGACCAGCTTGTAATCAATCAAATTCAGCACAGAAAATTAAAAGCGCTTTAATTACAGTAATTTTGTTTTGCAGTAAGTGTTCCCCGTTTAGCTCCTTTAATCAATGGCAGCACTACTTATTTGCTTAAAACAAATTAAAGTATT
>JAQGDQ010001470.1:32500-35000 GCA_030141605.1 Tubiluchus corallicola | reverse complement strand
CTTTTCCTATGTTCCGCCATTATTAACTGTATCATTATTTCCTGTGCCCTTATTATCTGTACCATTATTTCCTGTGCCATTATTACCTGTGCCGTTATTTCCTGTGCCATTATTACCTATACCGTTATTTCCTGTGTCATTATTTCCTGTGCCCTTATTATCTGTACCATTATTTCCAGTGCCCTTATTATCTGTACCATTATTTCCTGTGCCATTATTACCTGTGCCGTTATTTCCTGTGTCATTATTTCCTGTGCCCTTATTATCTGTACCATTATTTCCTGTGCCCTTATTATCTGTACCATTATTTCCTGTGCCATTATTACCTATACCGTTATTTCCTGTGTCATTATTTCCTGTGCCATTATTATCTGTACCATTATTTCCTGTGCCCTTATTATCTATACCATTATTTCCTGTGCCATTATTACCTGTGCCGTTATTTCCTGTGCCATTATTACTTGTACTATTATTTCCTGTGCCATTATTACCTATACCGTTATTTCCTGTGTCATTATTATCTATTCTGTTATTTCCTGTGCTATTATTACCTGTACCATTATTACCTGTGCCATTATTTCCTGTGCCAGTATTACCTGTGCCATTATTTCCTGTGCCATTATTAACTGTACCATTATTTCCTGTACAATTATTACCTATATCATTATTTCCTGTGTCATCATTATCAGTACCATTATTTACAGTGCCATTATTATCTATACCGTTATTTCTTGTACCATTATTACCTGTACCATTATTTCCTGTGCCATTATTACCTGCACCATTATTTCCTGTGCCATTATTACCCATGCTATTTTACCTTGCACCGCTCTTCATTATTAAAACTCCTGTTATATTACTGATATTTGTCCCTGCAAATTTCTTGATTCGCGTTATTTTCTAATAACAAACGAACTATTTTCATAAAATTAATGCTCGCGTGCTTTGTGCAATTTTGCTGTAGCTAGTTTGTTCACGAAACAATATTTTATCATCAGCATCAGCATCATTTGCATAAAATCACCGATTTTGCCTTTATGAAAACCACGTGACCGAAACGTGGAGCGAACTCATATTTTCCGCAAGCTGCAGATAAATTACAGCAATCAGTTTTAGGACTAATTAATTATGATAATTAGAATTTCGCGCTTTTTCGTGTAAACCATGCAGGTTTTTCTACTGTATTAACGCATTTTTGTCCTAAATTTGCCATTAAAGCCACTAGTTCTTCGCTGTTACATGCATTTCGACATTCGTCAGTTAGACGGGCACTATCACCTGCATTTCGGAAAGCGTTGCACAAAAAACAGGTGCTGTACCTCTCAGTTAAGATGTGTTAGTTTGTGACGCACTGCACTTGTTCAATAGCTCATGCGTGAGCACAGCGGTAAATTTGAAATACGAATTTTTATCTTAAAACTTACCTAGTTTTAGTTCAACACACTGAATATCTTACAGTAGCACTGTACTTCAATTTTCTCTTTCGCAAACATGTGCAACACGCTCGTGGAATATTTTTACTGTTGAAACTTGTGTTAGTTTGTGATGACATCAATAGTTGGGCTCGCCCGTCGTTAATTAAGTTTTTAATCTATTATTTAATGATCAGAAACGCTTCTGCAGTATTAATTGTGTTAAAATGTGTGCTTTTTATATGACTTGAAATGGGGTAGTATATGAAAAATCATCCTGTCTTCCTTTAAGAAGCTTAGTTTTGGCACTGATCCATATTTCTGTGCCTCCATTTTTACAAGAAGCTTTACCTCTAGCATCCAGTGACATAATGATTAACCTTGAGTCCCTCATTAGCAGGTTTCCATTACACCACACCTGTAATCATCGATTACACCACACCTGTAATCACGTACACATGAACGGGCCCTGTAATGAGCGCTGGATCCATGCACACAAATATACGAGTCTGCAAACTACAACACCGGATATAGAATACCCTACTCTTTCTATCCTGCGCCTTTATTCAACGTGTTTTATCTGTTGCAGTAGATGTCAACGATATTGTGTTGTGAAAACCAATCACTGCGGTTTGGAGGTCCTCTAAAAGTTGGTTAAAACTGCTATTTTATCATTGGCTTGCAAATAATATGTCAAAAACTGCATCTTTATTCATGTAAACAGGAACCAGCAAAAACCAGCAACTAAACAGAAACCAGCAAGAACCAGCAACTAAACAGAAACCAGCAAGAACCAGCAACTAAGGAGACACCAGCAAAAACCAGCAACTAAAGAGACACAAGCAAAAACCAGCAACTAAAGAGACACCAGCAAGAACCAGCAACTAAACAGAAACCAGCAAGAACCAGCAACTAAGGAGACACCAGCAAGAACCAGCAACTAAACAGAAACCAGCAAGAACCAGCAACTAAAGAGACACCAGCAAGAACCAGCAACTAAACAGAAACCAGCAAGAACCAGCAACTAAACAGAAACCAGCAAGAACCAGCAACTAAACAGAAACCAGCACCAATCAGCAACTAAACCT
>JAQGDQ010001470.1:17500-27500 GCA_030141605.1 Tubiluchus corallicola | reverse complement strand
GAAAGTTAGCAGAGACGCTCACGACAACTGAATGCTTTAAAGCACAAGAAAACCCTCCACTTACATTAAGCTTAAAAAATTCGTCTTCCAATTTTATACCACTTGCATACTGCCTCTCTGCATACAGGGCTTGCGTCGGCAGTAATGCTGTATAAAACATGTAAATTTAAACCCCTGTGATGACGCAGCCATTGTGACGATAAGTCATTTGAAACAAGTTTTGATAACATTTGGTAAAGTTTGAAAAAATAATCAGAGCATTCGTAGCGCACAAGTCACTAACTAAATAAAATTTAAAATTACTGTACCTCTTCAATAAGATTAAAAATACGTTTTTGGTTAGCGAGTGGCGCACCCTGTAGGGTGAGTCAGCGACATTTTATCAATTGGTGAAAACACTTTAAATAATTAATAATTTTCTTTTCTAGTTACAGAAGTCTTTCAAACAGATAAGCAAAATGCTAAGTACATATAACTTTGCATGGAAAGTTTTGTGGGACATAATTTAACATTCCCTTTTCTTCACCTGATTTAGGTTGTGCGTGTATGACGTCATGTAATGACGTGGTCGGAACAGTATTGCGGGAAATTTAGAATGAAAACAGACAAAAGAGTCTTTCAACGCGAGTATGATATGTGCAAATCTGCAATTTCTAAGGCGACTTTTCTGAAACCTACTTCAAGTACTCCTTTTTCTTGTCCTTTAAGTCAATTGTGAATGGAGCTTTGCTACAAGGCAATTTGTTTAAAACCGAGAAAAGACGTTATAATATTGTTCGTACTACGCACCAAAATAGTAAGGATCGATTCATTTGTGCAGTTCATTGAAAAGACTGTGTAATTTTACGAGAATTTTACGTTCTCCACTAGACGTAACCCAGTATGGTCTTCAATATACACCTATAACGCTACACATAACTATACATAAACTACGGCCAAATCACGTTGAAAACACCGGTTCTCGTCTGATCACCAAAGTTAAGCAACGTAGAGCCTGGTTAGTACTTGGAGTAAGTACGTGGAGTAACGGCCGTGTGTAGAGGAGTAAACCTTCCAAATCAGGAGTGGAGCCACGAAGGCGGACCAGTGCAGCATGCTCACTGACTCCGGCAGCTCCTGCAGCCAACCTGGTGCCAAACGTATCGCTCCACTTTCCACTGGACTACACCAAGGAGGAAGAGAGGGGGTTTCTGTTGTCTAGGAAACTCAGGATCTCCAAACACCTGGCCTAGGCGTGCGCCCTGGAGACGTTCAAGGATCGTACTGCTCAGCCACAGTCGACGCTGCAACTCCATCAATGTGATCAATAAGTGACTCTCTTGGTGCACACTCCATTGTCTTCCGAGACAGAAGGATGCCAACCATTTCAGCTTAACATTTGAAAGAAGCTTTGAGCATCGTAAATTTTCAGTTTCGAATCACATGGGGTGAAATTTTATTCTTCACAAACCGATTTTTTTAGTAATGCTTCATTATTTTTTCATTTTTTTCGCCTCAACTTATCGGAGGCAACTACGAATTTTAAATTTTACTACATAATCATTTTCATTCAGGGGATAGGGGGCTCCCCGGGGGCCGCAAGCCTCAGCCACGCTACTGCACTTGGTTTTCTATCCAAAAACGGACCCCCAGACCTCAAAAAACGTTCTACGTACAATCTAAAGTTACTACTCTTATTACTAAAAAACTATTGATTTATTACCAGAAAAAGCGGATAGCGGCATTGCCCTCACTACAAAAATCGATAATTCGATCTTGCGTTGCTTATTTGCCTTGTAAAGATGTCAGAGGGGGCTCATTTAAATTCAAATTCAGAAAATCTGAAATGACGAGAATTCTCTCAAATCAATGTACAGAGCTGCGTCGGGAATTTTCCACGTTAAAGAGTTTAACTACATTGGGAATTTTCCGTGTTTGAGGCGTCAATTACATGGGGAATTTTCCACGCTTGCGGCGCTTTAATTACATCAGTGACGAATAAAGGAATGAAGTAGAAGAGAAGCAAACAAGAGCAAATGAATAAACGATTTTGGTAAGATGTTTGCAAGGAACAAAATTCCTTAAGGAGGAAATCTCTCTTCAGATTTAACAGTTTAAAACATTTTATGTTACATCAACATCATTATTATCATTATCATCATAATCATCATCATAATCATCATCATCATCATCATCATCATCATCATCATCATCATCATCATCATCATCATCATCATCATCATCATCATCATTATTATTATTATTACTGTGTTTTGTTGGGTTTTGTCTGTGTAGTTTTTTCTTCATTGTAATGTACTGCATTGTTTGTGTAATGTTTTGTAACTTCTAATTGTAATTGTGATTGTATGGATTGTAAATCGTCAATAAATAAATTATTGTGTAAATATTGTAAAATATATATATGTCAGCATTGCAATTAATAGTTTCTCTTTTTTGGTAGTTTTAAAATACAACAAGGTACAGATATAAATACATAACTCATTTTATTCAAGTTTTTTACAGTTTTATTTACTAAAGAAAGGGTAATTTAGGAACATCAGACAGTCAGGACTTCTCCCTCTTTAAAGCAAAACCGGATCCAATGTTAAACTGTAGGGCAAAACAATTTACTCTTTTAAATATTGAAATTAAACTTACTATTGTTTCAAAAATGACTTACGGGAAAGAATTGCTACCATACAAGCAGAATTTCACGTTCCCGACATTAGTTCTTCGCTGTTACATCCATTTCGCCATTCGCTAGTTAAATGGGCGCCTGCACTTTGGAAACGTGTTGCATGAAAAACAGGTGCTGTACCTCTCAGTTCAGGGCTGTACATTTGTTCGAGGGCTCATGCGCGAGCAGAGCGGTAAATTTAATATTCCAATTCTTATCTTAAGATTTGTAGAGTTTTTGTATATTACAAAAAAATGTTGTACAGTAGCGCTGTATTTCAGTTTTCGTATTCGCAAACACGTGCAGCACGCTCATGGAATGTTTGCGTTGTTGAAAATTATGTTCGTTTGTGACGTCATCACTAGTTACGTTCGCCCGCCGTTAATTAAGACTTTATTCTAATATCTAATTATCAGAAACGTGGTTGCAGCATAAATTTTGTTAAAATGTACACTTTTTATTGGACTTGAAAATTAGGTAGTGCATGAAAAATCATCCTGTCTTCCTTTATATATGCAAACCTGACTTGACAGGGTAACTTACTTACTTACTCACTTACTTACTCACTCACTCACTCACTCACTCACATACTCACTCACTCACTCACTCACTCACTCACTTACATGCTTGCTTGCTTGCTTGCTTGCTTGCTTGCTTACTTGCTTGCTTACTTACTTACTTACTTACTTACTTACTTACTTACTTACTTACTTACTTACTTACTTACTCACTCACTCACTCACTCACTCACTCACTCACTCACTCACTCACTCACTCACTCACCCACTCACTCAACCACCCACCCACTCACCCACTCATTCACATACTCACTTACTTACTCACTTACTCACTTACTTACTCACTTACTTACTCACTTACTCACTCACTTACTCACTCACTTACTCACTCACTCACTCACTTACTCACTCACTTACTCTCTTACTTACTCTCTTACTTACTTACTTACTTACTTACTTACTTGCCTTGCTTGCTTGCTTGCCTTGCTTGCTTGCTTGCTTGCACTTGCCTTGCTTGCCTTGCTTGCTTGCTTGTACCTTGCTTACTTGACTTGCTTACTCTTACTTTCCTTGCTTTTGCTTGCTTACTTACTTGCTTGCTTGCTTACTTGCTTACTTACTTACTTGTTACTTACTTACTTACTTCCTTACTTACTTACTTACTTACTTACTTTCTTACTTTCTTACTTTCTTACTTTCTTACTTTCTTACTTTCTTACTTTCTTACTTTCTTACTTTCTTACTTTCTTACTTTCTTACTTTCTTACTTTCTTACTTTCTTACTTTCTTACTTTCTTACTTTCTTACTTACTTACTTTCTTACTTACTTACTTACTTACTTACTTACTTACTTACTTTACTTACCCACTTACGCTCGAAAATTTTTTGCAGATTAGAACTTTAAAGAACTAGTCACTCAGAATGTTGGGTTTTTTTTACTGTAATCACTTAAACTTAGAAAAATATATAAAAAAAGAAATTTGCAAAGAACTGCCTACAAAGCATAAATTTAAAATACTCTACCTCTGAATAGAAATTTTCGTAAGCGCGCACTGCTTAAACTAATTTAAACTTCTCAACTTACTTAATGCAAAAATATTACAAAATTAGTCTGTTTTTTTGTAAAAACGCATTATACTTTTGTTGAAGATCGACAATGCGCTACTTTTCTCCAAGACGAATGACGTCATTGGAAGAAGAATTGGCATTGAAAATTGGAGCGCCCAAGCCTGAAGTGATCGCGACTTTAAAGTAATTTCACTAATTACACGAGACGCTTATTGCAGTTTTATTACTAAATCCTTCTAACATTTTTTGCGAGCATTGAAATCTGCCTAACCTCCCAGAAGACTTGATCTTTCCTTTAAATTCCAGAATAATGTCTGCTGATCCTCGATTGAACGTTGACGAATAACTTATTCAATAGAACAGCAGCAAAACGATAAAGAAATAAACCAGTTCACGTCCTGGTCTTGAACCACGAAGACAAAGCAGTGTCATTGATACTCTCTCTGAACGTAAAAAGCTTCTTTGTCGAGAAAAAATAACGTTTAATACTCTAGAGTCTAGGCTCGCTGAAATTCTTTTATAGATGGCCGCCGAGAATTGTTTCATTTAGAAGAAATAAAGACAAAAATTATTGATTGCTGGGACCAAATACCCCTAAAGGACAAGAAAAGGGGTATTGAGGTGGGTTTTCTGAAAAACCCTCTTCAAAAATTATATGATTTTATAGCAATTTTATGCGTGTATCGTACACGCGTTGAAAAGAATTTTTGTTTGTTTTCATTTTAAATCTCCCGCAATACTGTTCCGACGGCGCCATTACATGACGTCATATACGCACAACGTGAATCAGGTGAAGAAAAGGAAATGTTAAATTATGTGCCTAAAAACTTTTCGTGCAAATTACTTAGCATTTCACTTACCTGCTAGAAATGTAACTGGTAAATTGGCAAAATATCGCTGATTCACCCTCCAGGGTGCGCCACTCACTAAACAAAAAACGTATTTTTAATTTTATTGACAAGATACGATAATTTAAAATTTTACCTGATCAGTGAAGTGTATGATACGAATGCTCTGATTATTTTTTCAAAACTTACATTAATGTTATCTAAACTTGTTTCAAACGACTTATCATCAAAATGGCTTCGTCTAACCGTCATCGCGGGAGTTTAAATTTACACAAATCGAGGGTCATGGCACAAAATGCGAATAATGATCACAGTTAAAGTGCACTTACAAACGAGGTAAAAATAATGTAATGCCTGCGAATAACTGGCTTTGAACAGTTTCTTTTCATTGTGCAGCGTTTGCTTCTATTGATCTCTGGAGACTTGAACGCATGTTCTCTTGTTTGCGAGTAAATAATTCACATTTACGCAACTATTTAAGAACGTGCGTAAATTTTAACATGACATCATTAGCTAAACGCAATGCTTTTTACAGGAGTCTGATTACTTACATAGTAGTATTAATTTATTGTTACAAGGATATTACATCGTTAACCCTTTCATACCCGTTGTATCCCGTGGGATACGAGAATATTTTCTGCCTTTAAAATTAATAAAATTTTAAAACTGACAGTTATTTGATCTGCTAATAGTTATTTTGATTTAAGCCAATAACAATAGACTAAAAATGGTGATAAAATGGTAAACTAGAAAATCTACATAACATAAAAAACTGTGCAAGGTACAGTACTTTAGAGACGACTTTGTACAGATCAGCATAGCATGCACACTAAATGTGTTAAATACTTTAAAACATTATCAGCAGTTGCAAAATGAAGCAAATTTTATGCTTCCTTTGAATCCCAATGTATCCCGTGGGATACAGGCTATATTTAGCACGCGGGCACAGGTAGGAAAAAATAATTATTATGTGTAAACAAGATGGACATACTGAACAAAAGTACCAAGCCAAAATTTTTTTCTTATTAAAAAACAATTTGGGTCTGAAAGGGTTAAAGAGGATCGCATTGTTAAGCATTCTGGCTGTAGACACCGTTAGTTTTGACTTGTATTATTCTTCTATTAACATTTTGCACTCAGCACTTAAGTGTAAGCCTACTATAAATAAACAAAGTTTGAATAAAGTGCAGTTTGCTTGTTCAAAGTACTGCATCTATTCATCTAATGTAATTAAATTTCTCCTTACCCTCTTTCACTTTTTCATGCCCCTTCCTTTCTTCCCGTAATCTGGCTATTAACTAGGGAATAGCGACTGAAGAAGAGCACGGCTTTGAAATTTTACGGGACAGAAAAGGAAGAGGAGAAACCTTTGATGAATTTTTCATCACGTTCTTCTGATTTCCCGAGACGATTTCTTGCTGAAAACGTGCAGAAAAAAGTTGGCCTAATTATACATGCAGCGGCTCACTGATTAAACTTTTTCAACGAAATAAAACGGAATTGAATTGAATTGAAACCTCCAGTGTTTCGTACCATTTAAGGAAAAACCGGACGATTGTTTAGATATATGTAAGTATGCTCTAAAATATTGAAAACTACAACAGCTTTTTTCAATCGAAGCTTAGATTAAATAATAATTACCTCGGATAGTTAAATTTCGTCAAACTTTCAAAACTACACACAGTTCAGCGAATCTACAGAGACTGGCGATGATGTGCCATGATGATAAGAATGATCACGAACTGCACTGTTCGTCTGTGACGTCAGTGTGACGTAGTGCTCATTTTCGTTGACATCAGCGTCTAATAGCAATCTCTGGTTACGTAAAAATGCTTGACGCGCAACGAAGATTTCCACCATTGCACAAACTGTGGTTAATTTGTGACGTAAGCGATAGCTATATTCGATTGCCGCTAGTTAACTTTTCAAGGTACTTATTTAAATATTAGAAAGAATTGTCGGTTCTTATATGCAAGAAAATGTATATTTTGGACAGTAAATTCAAATGAGATTGAGTGCAATAAATTGTTTGGTTTTACTTTAAACAAATCCAAGAAAAAGAGTTGTTCAAAAGATAGCATGAACGCACTGTGCGTTGTTTAACTTTGATAAACACTCACTTTTGCGATCTGGATTTTGGAAAGTTTCAAGGTCACAAAAATGTCATATTTTCTTCCTCAAGCTGCAGCCAAAAAAGATGGCATTAATAACTCACTTCTTATTGACGTGAATCTCTGTTGCAAAAACGGAAATCTTGCTCTGTAAACAGTCTGTGAAAAATTTAAACAGATGTGCGAAATGTAGCAATAATGGAGGAGAAACATCTCAAACCAAAATTAGGGAAGCTGAAAAAGCGGATGAGGAAGCCATCTGCCGTGATTATCAAACAAAATTTGGCATTTTTAATGTTGACAGAGCCGCGTGCAAATAGAAAATAGTGAATTGTCGAAATGAAAGCAAATCTTAATTGATGCTTAATGCACGTGATTCGGATGCAAGGAGAATATCTCGTATAATTGACACAGGAAGCTGAGAGTTTACACAAATTCTTGCTGACAAATAGCTATGCTAATTGAAGCCATTTGTTATGCTTGAGTGAAGCCATTGCTAATGGTAGTCTTGTAACTGCCTAATTGTAGCTACTGCGCTACATTACAAGGTGTAAATTTTATCGTTTATAGACCTAAAACCCGCAGCTGTAAACAGGCTATTAGGGAGTACATAACCGTTAAATTTACTGGTATTATAATTTGCCCCGGTCTCCCCTACTCTGTACATTTGTGGCTTTCAAATTTGCTTGTCTTAGCAGTAATGCTGTACAAAACCCGTATAAACTCCCACGATAACATGTTTTATACAACATTGCTGCCGACACAAGCCCTGTATGCAGAGAGGCAGTATGCAAGTGGTATAAAATTAGAAGACGAATTTTTTAAGCTTAATGTAACTGGAGGGTTTTTCTTGTGGTTTAAAGCATTCGGTTGTCGTGCGCGTCTCTGTTAACTTTCTCAAGAAGATTTAACCTTCAAGCTGTTAAGAATGAATGGAATTTTTGGAATGTGTTGCTAGCAGGAGAGTTGAGCATTTTAAAAGCAAATTAAATTTCGATTTGAAAAATCTATTACTATTCACATTAGCAAGAACTTTTTTTACACATTTTTGCTGATCTGTAACTGCAAGCGTGCAGTCCAGTGTTCAACGGCAGAGCCTACTTAGAATGTGGAGAGACCAGCACCTAAAGCACGAAAAAACTCTCCACTTATATAAAGCTTAAGAAATTCGTCTTGAAATTTTATATCACTTACATACTGCCTTTTTGCGTGCAGGACTTCAATCGGCCGTAACGCTGTAAAAAACATGTGAATTTAAACTCCCGCGATGACCGTTAGACGCAGCCATTTTGACGGTAGATCGTTTGAAACAAGTTCAGATAACATTGCATAAAATTTGAAAAAATGATCAAATCAATCGTATCACACTCTTCACTAGTTAAGCAACAGTTTAATTAAGTTGCATCTTGTCAATAACATTAAAATTAGGCAGCTTTTTTTGAGCCAATGGTGCACACTGGGACGATGAATCAGTGACGTTCTACCAGGTGGCGTGAATATTTTAAATTGTTAAGAATTTTCTGTTCTGGTTACACAAGTCAAGTAAACAGGTAAGAAAAATCTAAGTGATACAACTTTGTATGAAATGTTTTTTTATTTAAAACAAGTTTAGACAACATTACATAAAGTTTGAAAAAATAACCAGAGTATTCATGGCGTGCACTTCACTAACTAAGCAAAAGTTTAAATTACTGTATAATTCAGTAAGATCCATAATGTGTTATTTGGTGAATCAGTGGTGCACACTGGGAAGGTGATACAATGACGTTTTACCACGTGAATGTTTTAAATTATTAAGAATTTTCTTTTCTAGCTACACAATTCTTTCAAACAGGTAAGCCTCAACTCTGTATGGAAAGTTTTTTGGGTTTGTTTTAAAAATCCCGATTCTTCTCCTTTAAACACCGTGAAGATGAGTATCATCAGGCTCTGGAACACTTTGGAGAAGATTCAAACAAAACACGTCATCTTGCTCCAATATTGATATCCCAATGTTGAGTCATTTGAGGATTGTGTAGATGGCGCTGCTCCTTGTGAAGTGTTTCCAGAACCTTCCAGCCTAGAAAATCCAGTATTGAGTCATTTGAGGATTGTGTAGATGGCGCTGCTCCTTGTGAAGTGTTTCCAGAACCTTCCAGCCTAGAAAATCACCACAAGGCTCTTGTAGTAGATCTTAATTATCTAAGTAAGAGTCAGACACACTGAAATGAACTGAACTGAACTGAACTGAACTGAACTGAACTGAACTGAACTGAACTGAACTGAACTGAACTGAACTGAACTGAACTGAACTGAACTGAACTGAACTGAACTGAACAATTCATTTGTCCACCATCTGCATTTGCACCTGCATTTTAGCGACAGCTACATTAACCTTGACAGTGTCGACGACGATGACTATGTAAAGTACTACTAAGACTTTATTATTAATGTACGACTCCATGCGTACGTAATGCGTAATCCGTAATGTGTAATTCGTAATGCGTAATCCGTAATGTGTAATCCGTAATGCATAATGCGTAATTCGTAATGCGTAATCCGTAATGTGTAATCCGTAATGTGTAATCCCTAATGCGTAATGAGTAATTCGTAATACGTGATCCGTAATGTGTAGTCCGTAATGCGTAATGAGTAATCCGTAATGCGTAATGAGTAATTCGTAATGCGTGATCCGTAATGTGTAATCCGTAAGGCGTAATGAGTAATTCGTAATGCGTGATCCGTATTCATTCGAACGTGATTCCTATCGTCCGAATACGCATCACGCAGCTTTAGTTTGGAGTGGGCCGTTGCAGTGAG
>JAQGDQ010001470.1:0-12500 GCA_030141605.1 Tubiluchus corallicola | reverse complement strand
AATATGCTCACACCTTGAGTTCACCTGTAAAGTTTGATCACTTCACTATCAACGAGATAGTGATCTCTTGGAAAATGTCCAACATTGTGCCACGCGTTTAGTCTATGGGTTATCCCAGTTTAGTTATAATGACCGGCTTTTCATGTTGTCTCTTCAGCCTCTCTACATTAGACGTCAATGAGCACACTTGATTCTTACTGACCAGTTGCTCCATGACCTTGTTGATTATGACTACAGACATCTTTTTATGTTGTCTCTTCAGCCTCTCTACATTAGACGTCAATGAGCACACTTGATCTTACTGACCAGTTGCTCCATGACCTTGTTGATTATCACTACAGACATCTTTTTATGTTGTCTGTTCAGCCTCTCTACATTAGACGTCAATGAGCACACTTGATTCTTACTGACCAGTTGCTCCATGACCTTGTTGATTATCACTACAGACATCTTTTTATGTTGTCTGTTCAGCCTCTCTACATTAGACGTCAATGAGCACACTTGATTCTTACTGACCAGTTGCTCCATGACCTTGTTGATTATGACTACAGACATCTTTTATGTTGTCTGTTCAGCCTCTCTACATTACGTGGCAACGAGCTGTCTTGATTCTTGCTCACAAGTCTTTTTGGGTTGTCTAATGATAAACGACCTCGTGGACATAATTTAAAGCTTACAAAGCCTCACGTTCGGATCAGTGTACGTTTGTACAGTTTTGCGTGTCGGATAATAAATGGTGGAACTCTTTGACACATAAAGTCGTAAATGCCACTAACTTAACTAATTTTAAAACTCGCCTCCACCCATAAATAACAACAGCAACAGTAACAACAACAACAACAACAGCAACAACTGCAACAGCAACAAAAACAACAACAACAACAACAACAACAACAACAACAACAACAATATGATGTTGCACATAGAAGTTACAGCAAGAGCACATTGCAATTTTCAGACTGTCGTTATTTACTAGCCAGACTTGTAAACTCTTCGACCAAACGTAAGTCTATTACCATTTTCTTACTGAACAAACATGCATTAGCATGACCTAGTACACTCGACAATTGCAGACCGCTTAATACATTTAGCTATAAAGAAAGAATTACCTTAGAAAATGTTTTATGATCAGATCCTTAATTTCTTCCCAAATAACGTCCGTACGAATGTCCTGCGATTCAAGGTGACGCCATAAAGTTTCCAAATTCCTAAATAATATACCTAATAATCTACACATAAATGATGAATACAATTTACAAAGCAAAAAGAATGGAAAAATCTCTGAAATTTTTACTTCTGCTGACATCGACTGAAAAGAAATTTAGAACAATCTGGCTGCATTTAAGCAAGATAAACCTACCACCGGTGTGCTGTTTCTCCAATATTTGTAAACTTTTTGTAATACGTTGGACTGTGGATGTTTATGTCAACATTGGTCAGGTGCATGAAACTGTCATTTAAATTATTCACCCTGTTTCGATATCTGAAAAAATGCAAACAATAACATTAAGAACAACAACAAAAGAATAAAAGCAACAAAAATTTCCTGTGGCTAATAATCGATAGATGTGGTCAGCCACTGTTATTGCTGCTAAAATTTCCTACAACTTATTTGGCGTATGTACAAAGGTGACCTAAGATTGTCCTTGCTCCAACCAATACCAGAAACTAAACAATAGGATTGTTCTTACTCTATCCAATCCCAGAGGCTAAACAATAGGATTGCGCTTGCTATATCCAATCCCAGAAACCAAACAATGGGATTGTCCTTGCTCTATCCAATCCCAGCAACCAAGCAATAGGATTACTCTTGCAATATCCAATCCCAGAAACCAAACAATAGGATTGTCCTTGCTCTATCCAATCCCAGAAACCAAATAATAAGAATGTTCTTTCTCTTTTCAGTCGCAGAAGTCACACAATGAGTATCTGATGCAAAAACAATCATGTTGTCTTTCTTGTATCATGTGCCATAGCTGGCATACGCTACACCCCACCACAACACACCATTGTCAACTGTTTTTGTAAACACAAAATCCCTCCGAAAAAGGAAAAACGATATCACTAAGACAGAATACCCTTATAAAAGAATATCGTTATTGCACGTGTACAATCTGATGCTTAAAGATAAGCTTTTCAGGGAAGAAAGAAAGGCTGAAATGAGAAAGACAAGAGAGAGAGAGAGAGAGAGAGAGAGAGAGAGAGAGAGAGAGAGAGAGAGAGAGAGAGATTATATATCGACTTTTTGTCAATTATGTGGAGGAAGCAGTGATAATAAAACATGTAAGCATACCGTTTTGTTGCAAATCTCGCAATTCCAGCTCTGTGTAAGTAGATCCTCAAAGGTTCTATTGATGGCACATACACGTACAATCTCATATCAAACTTACGACCTTTGATAAGGTATGGCCTCGATATGTACCTGTCGATAAAACAACGTGATTAGTGTAGGTAAGAACATTATGTTCACGTGAAAACTGTGTCAGCAATCTGTCAAATTTAACCTAAAGTAACATATCAGAAGATCACAGTTTTTATAAGTTAAAATAGATACTCAGTTTTGTTCACCTTTGAATAACTGCTCGTTTTTTCCGTGACACTTTTGTCAAACTGGTGATTACCTCAATACCTCGGCCTGCTGACAAGTTGGGCTGTAAATTATTTAGACATTAAAGAATAAAGAGTCATAACAACTTAACTAAAATTAGTTTATTTCTGATCTACCCAGAATTTCAATGAAATAATGCCTACAGTCGGTGAGTCTATTGATTCTGATAAGTTTCGGCTGTGAGTCATTTTAGAAACAAAAAAACGTCAGGTCTTGCATAGCAAAATCATCCATAAGTTGCCAATTAAGCTTTTCTAGTAATTCACATATGCTGAATTTTCATTTCATGAGGATCATTTTGATACCAAGTTCATCACTCTATGTTATTTCTAAGCTGAGATAATCTACGTTGAAGTTGAGGCGCAGGCTGCACACTGAAAAACATAACCTTGAGAAAATCACTGTTGGAAGTCAGCCATTGTTTTTGTCACGTTTCTACAAAACACTTAGCAACCGTACAATAACAACGGGAAATGATGGTTGCTACGGACTCTGCAAGAACACATTGAAGATACATTTAAATCCAGTAGATGGCTCTTCCTGATGAAGAGCAGGGTTTAGCAACAGAAATACCTGAAGTAAAAATGACAGTTTCCACGAACTACTATCGAACAAGTTTTGAAGATACGAGTTTCTTACAATCGCGGTACTAGTTCTAGCCAGAAAAGTGGGTATGCTCTCATAAAATTAGATTTTTAGTATTTTTTGAACATTTTATTGATAATTTGATGCTAAAATATAAAAGTCCAATATATTTAGCATTTGTTTTACAAAAAAAAAACAGAAAATTTACATTGAATCAAATTTATGGACATTTTACTTTGAGGCACCATAACGTAGCCGACTTACGGTTTGGTTTGCTGACACTGACAAGGAATGTAAAACCGAATTGAAATAAATTGAATGGTGCCGTTCATGAGTTATAAGGGAACATGTCCTGCGATCAATTCTGATAAGCGGGACTGTAAAACATTTAGATACAAAAGAATGTCAAAAAATTTAACTGAAAGATATTTGCTTCCTTTCTTAGTAAATTCGAAGAAAGCAGCTTCTACTCATAGTGTTTATAGTGTCTGTAAAATGCTCATAGATATATAAAACAGCCGAGAACATATCAGCACAACTAAAATCTAGCAGTTCGTTCTTTTTTCTGGAATTCAGAAAAAGAGTGGCTTTGTTCTGGTCACCCTTTATTCCGGTCAGATTGTTGTGAAAGATTTAGATACAAGAAATGTTAGAGAAAATCAGGAGTAGTAATATTAGAGGAACAGTGAAAGTAGTGGAAGCCTCGAAAAAGATCTTGCGATGGTATGGGTACCTGAAAAGAAGAGTCGGGGAAGATCACGTGGGAAGGGAGGTCATGGAAATGGAAGTGCTGGGAAATAGAAGAAGAGGACAACCCAAGCTGAGATGGTTTGAATGTATTAATGGAGACCTTAGAGAGAAGAACATAAATGAAGGGATGGTCGACAACAGGAATGCATGGAGAAGACTCATTCACAACGGCGACCCCGCATAGGGAAAAGCTGGGAAGAAGAAGAACAAGAAGAAGAAGAAATGTTAAAGAAAATAGTTTATTCTATAACTATTGAAAGAATAAGGTATAAAAGTAAATCTCGGACCATTTACGTATTAATGATATTGGGATCATTTAACAGAAAGAGAGACACTAATGCAATCAATATGTATATAGAATTTGTAAAAGAACTAACCCAAAATGATCTTGTCGTAAATTGATTATACAGGCATACTGTTTATATACGAATGACATCAGCGTAAGATTATTTATTTATGTAGATGCTACAACATATACTATTTGTACATATAACATATATAAACATTATACGCAAATATTAGATATGTATTTAGAATTAATAAATCGTAATGCAGTATTGTTAACTTGTTTAGTAAGAAATTGGTAAATGTGGAGAATTTAATGTAAAAATTTATTTAGTGTACATAATGTAAAGATTTATTTAACATTTTTGTGCTTATGTACCACGTAAATAGAGGGCTTATTGTATCATTTACAAAAATTTTTTTAATAATAATTAATAATCATTGAAGGCTATCGTGCAGCAGTTATGCAAACTCTGCAGTTATGCAACTACCTAGACTAGCAGTTATGCAAACTCCTAAGTTATGCAACTACCTAGACTACACACCGGTTTCAAAATCCACAGTTCGTCTGAATAATTTGCCACAAACTTTCGATATTCTTTCAATTGTTTTGGTAAAATGAAGGTTAGGGGCATGAAGTTAAACTCTTCTGGTCCAAATTTGGAACGCATCGCTTTGTAGTTCCTCCATAGTTTATCTTTGCGCATGCTCTGTCCAGGAAAATGATCGTACTGTAAATAGAAGTTATCTATTATAACAGCAGGTACAAAAAACAATGATATCTCCAGTACTGGGAGATAATACGTGTAATATTAGCTAACATATACTCGGTTATTGGTTCTCGTCTGATCACCGAAGTTAAGAAACGTAGAGCCTGGTTAGTACTTGGATGGGTGACCGCCTAGGAATACCAGGTGCTGTAGGTTTGCGAGATGCCCACACTGTATCTCGACACTAGGCGAAGGAGCTGTACAAGCAGCCAACGGCTAGAGGGCGGAGGAGGTCAGGTGACCAAACGGCCATGTGTAGAGGAGTAAACCTTCCAAAACAGGAGTGGAGCCCCGAAGGCGGACCAGTGCAGCATGCTCTCTGACTCTGGCAGCTCCTGCAACCAACCTGGTGCCAAACGTATCGCTCCGCTTTCCTTTGGACTACACCAGGGAGGAAGAGAGGGGGTTCCTGCGGTCTGGACAACTCAGGATCTCCATACACCTTGCCCAGGCGTGCACCCTGGAGACGTTCAAGGATCGGACTGCTCAGCCACAGTCGACGCTACAGCTCCATCAATGTGATCAATAACTGACTCTCTTGGCGCACACTCCATTTTCTTCCGAGACAGAAGGATGCCAACAACAACAAATATTCGGTTATTCCTCTTTGCACTAACAGTCTAACGATAATTTTATCTTTTCGTCAAAATCATATTCACTCAAACAAATGAGAACATTCGGCCTGTTCTAGCTGTGCAGTATTGTTCTCCTTACCTTTTGGTAATGCTTTAATCCTTTATAACTCTTGCTGCTTATACGATAACACCAGCAACCCAACCAGTTCTTCTCACGTTTGTTTACTAAAATAGAAAACCACAATAGGTGCTGCATGGAAAATCTGCTATCTTATTAAAAGAAGACAGGATGATTTTTCATATACTACCCCATTTATATATACTACCATATACCACCATTTTTCATATTCAGATAAAAGTATGCATTTTAACACAATTAATACTGCAAAAGCGTTTCTGATAATTAAATAAGAGACTTAAAACCTAATTAACAGCGGATGAGCCCAACTGTTGATGACATCACAAACTAACATAATTTTCAACAGCAAAAATATTCCACGGGCGTGTTGCACGTGTTTGCGAAAGCGAAAATTGAGGTACAGTGCTACTGTAAGATATTCAGTGTGTTGTACTAAAACTAGGCAAGTTTTAAGATAGAAATTCAAATTTACCGCTGGGCTCACGCATGAGCTGTCGAACGTGTGTAGTTCGTCACAAACTAACACATCTGATATCAGAGATGCAGCACCTGTTTTTTGTGCAATGCAATTCCAAAATGCAGGCGCGAACGTGAAATTGTGTTTTGTGGTAATAATTCTTTCACGTAAGTCATTTTTGAAAAAAAATAGTGTGTTTCCTTTCAGTATTTTAAAGAGTAGATTGTCTTGACCTACAGTTTAAGATTGGATTTGGTTTTCCTTTAAAGTGAGTGCAAGTCAGTTCTTTAAGAGAAAGCGCTTAGCACTTTAACCCCTTTCAAACTCAAAAGTGCACAACAAAAAATAAAATAGCACAGTAAAAACTGAAAAGTGCACAACAAAAAATAAAATAGCACAGTAAAAACTGAAAAGTGCACAACAAGAAATAAAATAGCACAGTAAAAACTGAAAAGTGCACAACAAGAAATAAAATAGCACAGTATAAACTGAAAAGTGCACAACAAGAAATAAAATAGCACAGTATAAACTGAAAAGTGCACAACAAGAAATAAAATAGCACAGTAAAAACTGAAAAGTGCACAACAAGAAATAAAATAACACAGTAAAATCTGAAAAGTGCACAACAAGAAATAAAATAACACAGTAAAAACTGAAAAGTGCACAACAAAGAATAAAATAGCACAGTAAAAATTGAAAAGTGCACAACAAAAAATAAAATAACACAGTAAAAACTGAAAAGTGCACAACAAGAAATAAAATAACACAGTAAAAACTGAAATGTGCACAACAAGAAATAAAATAACACAGTAAAAACTGAAAAGTGCACAACAAAAAATAAAATAGCACAGTAAAAACTGAAAAGTGCACAACAAGAAATAAAATAGCACAGTATAAACTTAAAAGTGCACAACAAGAAA
Organism: Tubiluchus corallicola; assembly: GCA_030141605.1. Lineage (NCBI taxonomy): Eukaryota > Metazoa > Priapulida > Priapulimorpha > Priapulimorphida > Tubiluchidae > Tubiluchus > Tubiluchus corallicola. Next base: position 5,411 of record JAQGDQ010001470.1, on the reverse strand, counting down.
TAAAATAGCACAGTAAAAACTGAAAAGTGCACAACAAGAAATAAAATAACACAGTAAAATCTGAAAAGTGCACAACAAGAAATAAAATAACACAGTAAAAACTGAAAAGTGCACAACAAAGAAAAAAATAGCACAGTACAAATTGAAAAGTGCACAACAAAAAATAAAATAACACAGTAAAAACTGAAAAGTGCACAACAAGAAATAAAATAACACAGTAAAAACTGAAAAGTGCACAACAAAAACAAAAAGTGCACTGCTTACAACCAAATATGCACAACAAAAACCAAAACGTGCACTGCAAACTACCAAATATGCACAGCAAAAAACAAAACGTGCACTGCTTACAACCAAATATGCACAACAAAAACCAAAAAGTACTCTGCAAACTACCAAATGTGCACAGCAAAAAACAAAAAGTGCGCTGCAAACTACCAAATGTGCACAGCAAAAAACAATAAGTGCGCTGCAAACTACCAAATGTGCACAGCAAACAACAAAAAGTGCACTACAAACTACCAAATGTGCACAGCAGAAAACAATAAGTGCACTGCAAACTACCAAATGTGCACAGCAAAAAACAAAATGTGCACTGCAAACTAGCAAATGTGCACAGCAAAAAACAAAAACTGCACAGGAAACTACCAAATGTGCACAGCAAAAAACAAAAAGTGTACTGTAAACTACCAAATATGCACAACAAAAAACAGTAAGTGCACAACAAAAACAAAAAGTGCACTGCTTACAACCAAATATGCACAACAAAAACCAAAACGTGCACTGCAAACTACCAAATATGCACAGCAAAAAACAAAACGTGCACTGCTTACAACCAAATATGCACAACAAAAACCAAAAAGTACACTGCAAACTACCAAATGTGCACAGCAAAAAACAAAATGTGCACTGCAAACTACCAAATGTGCACAGCAGAAAACAATAAGTGCACAGCAAACTACCAAATGTGCACAGCAGAAAACAATAAGTGCACTGCAAACTGCCAAATGTGCACACCAAACAACAAAATGTGCACTGCAAACTACCAAATGTGCACAGCAGAAAACAATAAGTGCACTGCAAACTACCAAATGTGCACAGCAAAAAACAAAATGTGCACTGCAAACTAGCAAATGTGCACAGCAAAAAACAAAAACTGCACTGCAAACTACCAAATGTGCTCAGCAAAAAACAAAAAGTGCACTGTAAACTACCACATGTGCACAGCAAAAAACAAAAACTGCACAGCAAACTACCAAATGTGCACAGCAAAAAACAATAAGTGCACTGCAAACTACCAAATGTGCACAGCAAAAAACAATAAGTGCACTGCAAACTACCAAATGTGCACAACAAACAACCATCAAGTTTAGATAACTTTGCGTACAATTTAAAAAATAATCAAAGCATTCGTAGCAAACTCAGCCCCCTAACTAAGCAAAAGTTCAAGTTACTTTTTAATGTTAATAAGCTCAATAAAGTAACTTTTGGTGAGCCAGTGGTGCACACTGGGATTGTGATACAGTGACGTTTTATCAGTCGATGCGAAAATGTTAAATTATTATGAAATTTCTTTTCTAGTTACACAAATCTTTCCAATAGGTCAGCATAATGCTACGTATTATAACGTTGTCTGAAGGCGTTTTTTGTAGGGGGTGCTTTAAAACATTCCTTTCTTTCTCCTTTGAACTTAAAACGAAGCTTTGTGGGAAAATATATAGGGAACAGTGGGATATTCTATGAAAAACACACCTACCAGTTAAATGAAAGTTAGAATGCCAGAGAATATCTTCTATAAGAGCTGATTCATTTCTCCTAATCTTAAATTTCAGAAGCTTCTTCATGTACGCGGGAAGTTCATCAGCTGTGAAAATGTAAAAAAAACCTCAGTAATAGCTTTATAAACACAGTACATTATGCAGTCTAAAGGTCAAATCACAATGTCAGGGTTGGACACAGAGTATAATGCGAGGTCAAAAGGTCAAATATCATTGTCACTGGTATACTTGGAACATTGTGAGACCACAAGTCAGAGGGCAACGTCAAAAATGGATATGATATAATTACGAGGTCAAAGAGTCAAGGTCAAAGGTCAAGATTATGTAGTGTAAGAGTCTGAGGTTATGATATTACGAGGTCGAAGATCAAGGTCAAAAGTCAAGATTGTGTAGTGTAAGAGTCTGAGGTCATGATATTACGAGGTCGAAGATCAAGGTCAAAAGTCAAGATTGCATGGTGTAAGAGTCTGAGGACCTGATATTACGAGGTCGAAGATCAAGGTCAAAAGTCAAGATTGTATGATGTAAGAGTCTTAGGTCATGATATTACGAGGTCGAAGATCAAGGTCAAAAGTCAAGATTGTATGATGTAAGAGTCTGAGGTCATGATATTACGAGGTCGAAGATCAAGGTCAAAAGTCAAGATTGTATGATGTAAGAGTCTTAGGTCGTGATATTACGAGGTCGAAGATCAAGGTCAAAAGTCAAGATTGCATGGTGTAAGAGTCTGAGGACCTGATATTACGAGGTCGAAGATCAAGGTCAAAAGTCAAGATTGTGTAGTGTAAGAGTCTTAGGTCATGATATTACGAGGTCGAAGATCAAGGTCAAAAGTCAAGATTGTATGATGTAAGAGTCTTAGGTCATGATATTACGAGGTCGAAGATTAAGGTCAAAAGTCAAGATTGTGTAATTTAAGATTATTTACGCGAAGCATGTGTCAAAATAAAGATTCGAAAGTTACTCAAATTTTCCAGTAGGTTTGACATTAAAATACATTAAGACTAAATTAAGATCGTCACTGTTTTAATAGCTGCTGGATAAGTGATTAATATGATTTAACCCAAAGTTTTAGCTATTTGAACCCATTTATATTTGTGCAGGCCAATTTGTTCAGTCAAACATTTGATTCAAATATGAATCACCGTGTTGATTCAAGTACTGCGAGAATTTCGTTGTCTTAAAGCACAAGAAAACGCTATACTTATATGAAGCTTAAAAATTCGTCTTGGATTTTTGTACCACTAACATGCTACCTTTTTGCATACAGGGCTTGTGGGCCGGGCTAAAGAGGGTCCTTGTGGGCGCGGCTAAACAGAGTCCTTGCCCTCTGTGGACTAAGTTTGTCTGGCGCTCCTTAAAGTCCCTTTCAGTAAAAACTATAGACGTATGCAACCATAACTAGCATTACTATACTAAGAACATCGTGGATAATTTTACCTATTTGACCAGGTAAAGCGAAGTTGATTACAGGTGTGACATTAGAGAAGAGACTGGGGATAAGTCCTGGAATTCTTCTCGGACATACGTCTCCCGGGGAAGAATTGTTCAACTGACGAGAGGAAACGTCTTTCCATATTCTGACGTGGGTTTCTGAAACCGAATTTATTATTTGAATTAATTAAAATTTACGAAAAGTAAAAACCGTCAAATCATTGCATCTGAGACGAAACAGTAATTTGTCTTACTCAGCTTTAAATATTATTAAATAGTTAATATTACAAAAGGTAGAATCTCACGCATTCCAAAAGAATTTCGTTTGCCAGCAAGGTACAAAATAATAGATAAGATATCGTAAGTCAACGTTTATTACTGTTCTGTTAAATAATGACTTTACTTGGCACACAATAGAATTTATTCTGTTAATTAACATATATTAACTTTTAGAGCAACGAATAAAAAATCCCAGAGTTAAAGACAAGGAAAAAACAAAGAAAGAACACAGCGTTTCAAACTACCATTTATACTCTTTCTTTAAGTGACAAAGGGACAAAAACAGAAAAAGAAATACGAATAACTTTTGTACAGCTAGTAATAAGCCCTTTCCCAGTTTAGCTGTGCGCAGGAGCAATTGCTGTAGGTCAAAGGTTAAGTGTACCACAGCAACGCGTCTTAGCTACAAGCGTCACGTGACACGTGCGTAAAGACCAGTTCAGTAACTTCAGTTGTTTCACCTGAACTTAATTACGCATTAGTCTGTGCGGGATCTTGCATGAGAACAATGAACTACGTGAGGTTCTATAGCTATCTTTCCCCCCTTTTCTTAATTACTATTACAATTGACAAGTGTACACAAATGCGCTGTTTGGTACACTTTATTTTTGAACTTCTCACGATCATCATCAATCGCTGGAACTATGAAAAGGCTTATTCCTTGTGACTTTCTACACATTGTCGTTCATCGTTTTTAGGAACATTAATCCTAAGGAAGAATAGCGAAAGGAACACACAGAAACAGTCAACTCGCATCACGCATTGCGCGCACACGAAATCCAAACTTTACGAAGCCTAGTTTGATTCCACAAAAATTTCATGTGTGCAATTGCCTTAATGAAGGTCAAGTTTAGAAGTACGGCGTATCAAATTCTACAGCGTATATTCGAGTAGCGTAGAAAAAATGTGGCAACATTTATACAACGATAACATTAGAAAAAAGTGCCCTACAAAGTTTAGATTTCATAATATGATATTGCAGCAGATTTTTTCCTGATTGTGAAAGTTACAAGTTTATAGTTTCAGTGTGTTTTATATATATATAAATTTTATATATATATATATATTATTTATATATATATATATTTAATATATATTTATATTATATATATATATATATATATTAATATATATTTAATATATATATTTATATATATAAATATATATGCATAAATAAAGTCTATATATATATATATATAAGCTTTATTTATGCAGTACAGTAATATTACTGATCGGAGTTTTTCCACGGTACGGAATTAACGTAGCTATAAAACCTAAATCGTTTTTATACGTTTTTTTCTTCAAGAAATTCTAAGCCTAGTAACTTAACTCTCTCGGGGAGAAATACGTAGTTTAAATTACATCTATAGATGTAATTAAGCTTAAGTTTTAATGTTCAACAAATTGCAAGATACTAGTATACAAGATATCTATTTATTACATACCCGTACTTCCAGCCAAACGAAGTATTACAAGTAGAAGAAGAAAGAAACACAAGTAAAAATTCATTTATGGTGATCCTAATAAAAGTAAAAATTCATTTATGGTAATCCAAATAACACAGGTGGGCATAATTTACAAGTTCAACTACCGCAAAAGAACGAACACGTCTGTCTCTCTTGTTAATTAGTAGCGCGAAGCATAAACTAGTTAGTTTTGCCGTGGGCCTATAGACTGGTCAGTTTTGGTTGGGCCATCAAACTACAGGCGTAATTATCAACAATGACATGCAGTTGTAAAGTACAGCTCTAAACCACTACATTATGAAACAAGATCAAAACAACCTGCCGTTTTAGATCGTAATGGTGGGAAAGCATAAAACATGATGCATACATGAAAATCTAAACAAGTCTTCATTACACATGCCTTGAGTAGAGATGATACTAACTGTTCTATGGTGTATTAGAGAATTTATCTAGTGCA